>JAECUM010048324.1:0-25722 GCA_016617855.1 Megalonaias nervosa
GGATTTGAAATTGTACAGTGCTGGATAATACAAAACTTTAATGGCTTTAACTTACCGCCAAGACATCACAAGAAAGTAGCGTTGAGATGACAGTGTAGATAGGATCGTGATAGTAAGACAACAGATAGCATTCTTTTCTTTAATTAAACAGCTTCTTGACTACAGCCCAACCATGAAAAAACACAGCTCTTTCATATTGGAAAAGTGTGTTATATGAAATGACCTCAAGTCATGATGCATTATAGAGAATTTTGTGAGCTAGAGAAAAGACGCAAAGATTGATAATGTTGTCTGATTTATGATTAAAACTTTCGATGGAAATATAATGCAAAATACATGATACAGTCAGAGGGTATGATGTAAACCTACATTTAATTGCACTTCTTTCATTCTCTGTAGAGTTGCAATCTTAATATAAAAAGTGCGTAAATTTCGCACAAGACTTTGATGTTTATGATAAGACCATGTTATTGATACATATGATGCAATTTTTGCATAGTCTAGGAATTCATAAACTGTAAATTATTTTAATTTGTTCACTTTGTCTGATTTTATAGGTTTTTTTTCTTTTAATAAATTTATAGTTTGGAAAATTAACCAGCTTGTTTGTTTTAATTGGTCTTGCTACTTACTTTCAGGACCCTAGAAGTAACTATACAAACACACACACACACACACACACACACACACACACACACACACACACACACACACGTGTGTGTGTGTGTGTGTGTGTGTGTGTGTGTGTGTGTGTCCTGCCAAGCCTTGAATGGTGAAATCATATTTAGAGAAATGAAACTGAATATGCTAACATCCAGGATAATCTGACAGCCGACACATTTTCTTTTCAAAACTTTTCTAAATTTTCTTAGTAGCCTTCAATTACTACTATAAGAATGAAATATCCGGGATATAATTTCGCTTACATAAATGTACACACAGTAATAGATGTCGCTATGGCTCATCGATTTCTAGCTTAATACAAATATTTTCCAGTATCCACAACAAGTTGATATAGGCTGGTTGAGACATAATACATTTAAAGGTTTAATTCATGTAGAAACAGCCATGTAGAGTTTTGCAAACACAACGGTTTTTGTGTTTTATTTGTTTGTCTTGTCTATGTTTTGTATATGCCTCTGAAAAAGACTCATTAAGAGTCGAAAGCGCTCAGGCTAGTTAGATACTAGTTTTGCACTGTTCGTCGTCAGTTTATTGCATTTATCTCAATCAATCCCTGACACACGTGATCCCTTGTATATATATATATATATATATATATATATATATATATATATATATATATATATATATATTGTAGCTGGATGTGAAAAGACAAATGCACATTTACAGAAAACTTGCCACTGTATCTTGTCTTAACATTAGCTGTAAACTGTCCACTTGCTTTCATGAAGAAAATGTGGAATCAGGGTGCATTATGCTTAGCCGGTTTATTGAAACTAAGCTATTGGCTGAAGAACGTATTGAAAACATGTAAGAATCGGAACTAAGGAGTTTTCTGTCTTGAAGGTTAAAGTAGGAGATTAACGTTTCATGTAATATGCTTTTTTTTAGCTCTGTATTTAAGAGAAGTAGTAGTATGAAACTTGGTAAACGTGTACACATATGAAAAACAAGTTTGAAAAATTTGCACTTTCATGATCCTCATTTGAAGCCCATAGTTGTACATTACTATCTTTGTTTGGAGCTGCAAACTGCAAACTTTTAAATGAAGTAATAGACGTAAAATGTGGTATAGATGTGCATCATATCTTGATGTTGCCACTTGGTATTGTCATGGACCGATGTGTAAGGCCATGTATCACACTTCGTAGGTCAGTATCATTTTTTATGTGTCCAAACTATCTCACAGAAGAACTGTATTTAAACAAGAACATGTAACGAAATGTTTCCCCTTGAGAGTGTCGCATGTACCTATTGTGTGTATCAATAGTATGGTCCATCAGCAAGATCAAAGTCGTGTGTCAAGTATACTCATTTTTTATATTAGGACTCTAACTCTAAATTCAATGAATGTAGTTTAATTAAAGTTATGTTTACAACATAACGTCAGAATGGATCATTTATTTGTCATGATATTGTCATCGAGAGTTTGATCATAGATGAACATCTATTTTTGAGTCTAGTACCTAGTTCAAAAATTCTCAAGGATAGTGAGATTTAAAAACAAAAAACAACTTACATTCAATGATCATGGTTAGGCTGTAGTTCCGAAGCTGTGTAAGTAATGAAACATATTTTGGATGGTATTTATTGTACCACTATCACAATCCTATAAGCTCGGTCATCTCAAGGTTACTATCCTATAATGTCTTGGCTATAACTTAAATCCATTAAACGTAGAACTATACAATACTGTACAATTTCAAATCCTGTGTTTTGTGCGACTTCCATGATCTTAGCCACAAAGTTATGGTCACATGTCGTTATGTACATATTTTTGCCGAGTAATGAATTAAATCCGCTTACGTAGAAAGATGAAACTGAATATGCTTATATTCATGGTAATCTTACAGTGCTTCATATACCACTATCATTATTCTGTCTTAAATGTTGAGGTATTCAATCTATGTATTCAGACTGTAGCACGAAAGCTGTTTCAGATCTTAGCAAGAATGTGTGTATATGGTAGAGAGTGTGCGTGATACCATGTTCTATATCACTTTCAATATAAAGAGAAGAACACTTATGGTATCATGTTAAATTATGATATGACTAATTATGTATTTTTAAAACCATCTTGAAGTACGTATATTACTTTAATGCATTGTCTGTCCATCCTTCTATTAACATTATCGTGTCCAGTGCATAACTTTCTGACAGCTGAAGAGATTTCATGAATTTCTGCCGTTGTATATATAATAACCAGACTGTTTCCTACATAACATATACAGGTCGCTGCCACTAGATTAAATTCAAAGCAAGACAAGGGAAAAAATTAATTATGTGATTTTGTACTTTTTCTGACGGATAACATTTTAACTAGTGAAGATATTTTAATGAAACTTGAAAACGTTACTTATCATAATTACAATGGCCATGACCGCAGTCTCACGCTTATGGTCATCTCCAGGGAAAATAAGAATCAGTAACCTCTGTCCATGTATAGGTATAACATTTTAAACCGATAAATGTATTTTCATGCAATTTATGCTGAATATATGAATATGATAGTGTATCCTGTGGTTATATTCATAGTCATAAGTCTGACCCCAAGCTTAAGGTCGAAAGCAAAGAAAGTCATTGGACTTCATCCTTAACAGTCTTTCGTTTTGGAACCACTTCATATATTTTAATGAACTTTTGTTCAGATCCGCACATCATCATGCAGGTTGTAGGTTTGTACCTCAATGATCAAGGTCTTAAGGTTGGGAAAAGCGCACGAGATGAGCGTATAATGAGTGTTAATCTTGTTACATAAAGCCATTGAGTTGTGTCAGATCACCTTATTTTGGTGCCAGATTCAAGAACATAGTTGAAGACCTTGAGAAGCTTCTTTTTACGTGCTTGTACCATCAACCATTGTGACACTAATGTGAAATTGTAGATGCTTTGAGTATGAGCAACGTACCTACCTTTGTATTGGAATTTACATCATTGTTTCTATGCATGCTGCTATAGCGATTTAGGGTACGTAGTGCATTAAAGATAAAATCATGCAATCATGTTGCTTTTCTGAAGATTTCTTTCTTAAAATAACTTTCCATTAATTTGTTATGACGCAACGGTTGAATAACGGTCTCATTTTGACTTTAAGAGATATTTTCTATGACAGAATTTCAAACATATCCACCATTGCAACTCGTTTCAGGCATTGAAATACTTACATGCTATAATAATGAATATCAATCACGTAGCCTCTATACATGTGCATTTTTAAACGTTTAATTTGAAATTTCTATGTTAACATCAATATAAATAAAATATATAAAATGCCCAAATTTCATACGTCTACCTTTAATAATGCATTTCGGATGCCGATTTAGACTTTAATGCCCATGTCACTGACAGGCATCACGCCACAATTAATTTTCCTATATAGTGTCTACATTTGTTTGTCAGTAATGAACTTTCCAGTTTGTGCAAATCCTAATAAATCGTATCTTGATCTAATTTCGTTTCAAATATTATCTCACGGTGAAGTTCTTGTTATAGGTTTACAGGCATTTTTTGAGAGACTGGACTGTAACAAAGCAACCTGCAATAGCTCACAGTGTACACTTCCAGATCAGCACCAATGCCTCATTGCTCACTATGCACTGTCGCCAAAATACATACTGACAACCACAGAAAACTGTTCATATCCTAAAGAATAGCTCAACACCAAAATTACTGAGGACAACATGTTCAAGATGTACACTGGAAGTACATTTGTGGGTACTGAACCGAAAGTGATAATTGTGACCTGGGAATATATAATGATTCGGTTTGATTGTTGGATCAACTAGTACGGATCACAAACTTCTGGCTAGCTGAACTGATCTTGACACCGTGCAATCTGTTATATAGTTAATTATTATCTGCATACACCTGATGTGAAAGTTACTTTGAGCTCCAGCTACCAACGAAACATTCTCTTTCTCAGGAAATCCCAATGTCATTTTTTTTTTAAAATAGTGGCTGCGCTTCAAGCTTACCCAGTAAATACCAAACCAGAAAGTTTTCTTTGACTGCCTAATGGGAAAGTCAATACTACATTTCGCTGTAACTCTGTAAGCAACTATGATTTCAAAGAGAGGGACGAGGTTTCCAAAAAAGACGACGATCTACCATTCTTGACGTAAGGGAACGCTAAACTGTAGACTGCACACAGAAAACCCCTGCTACACCTAGGGTAAATCTATTATTCACCGAGGAGGACAGCAGAAACATCTGCAGTGAGATCTATCGATCGACATCTTTAATGGACAAGCGAGTTGCATCTCATAAACAAATCGCCATTACGTTAGCTTAAACTGAGTTCAATATTTCGGTAATACTATTTCAATTACATATCCAATATCTATGAATTAGCCCTTTGTCTTTAAGAGAAACAATTGTATCTCAGCATAGACACTGAACAGTTACATCTTCGGCAGTTGTTTTTTTTTTTTTTGAGGTATTGGGAGATGAATCCGCCCCAAAATGAAAGTATGTCATCAGGTATATAAAGGATATGCCACAATGAAAGGATGTCAACAGGTATATAAATGATATGCCAAAATGAAAGGATGTCAACAGGTATATAAATGATATCCCAAAATGAAAGGATGTCAACATTTATATAAATGATATGCCAAAACGAAAGGATATCAATAGGTACGTAAATGATATGCCAAAGTGTCTTGATTAATATCCAGAACAATATATGATACGCCTGATACATGAAAAATTGACAAGACACAAGCAACAAACCATTTCGATAAACAATTTAAAAACCTATTTTAACAAAAGTTCATATATTGTTGTATTTTCAATGTTTTACATTGGGTACACTATAATTGTTTTTCATGTATATTGATCAGTTACGTGTAGTTTTAATAATAACGATATTGAAAACTTCACTGAATATAAAAACTTATATCCATAAGATTAACGTGTATGTTTCTAAACTAATATGTAACCTCAGAATAAATTATCATTGAACGAAAACTGAATTCTTTGCTATTTCGTAGAATATTATTATATTACTTGCAGCTTACGGAACCATTATCCTGTTATATATATATATATATATATATATATATATATATATATATATATATATATATATAGAGAGAGAGAGAGAGAGAGAGAGAGAGAGAGAGAGAGAGAGAGAAGAATTACAGATATAACGGAAAGTGCTATCCCTGGATTCTGTAAGAGAATTCTTGATAATAGAAGGCAGAATCAATATTTAATACAACTAATGCTTTCATCCAGATTAGATAATTTATATATATTCCACTAGACAACACTATATGAGAACAATTTTCTAAACAATAATAGATTTAATACATGATATGACTTAATGTGACGTCAGCTAGTGTCAATAGTACCCGTTTGAAATGGTGTAATGACTGTTGCCAGAAAGTATACTCCAAAGTCAAAGGGCCATGCGTACTGACCCAAAACGAATTCCCATATTTAACCAATCGGAACTAGAGAACGTATCATGTGATATCCTAAACAATGTTATAGTCACCCATGTTGAACTTCATATCATACATCAAAATCATCTTCATTTCACTTCTACACCCTTTACCTAATTTCAGTTGCAATAGATCCATACAAATTTAAACGGTGTGAGCGAGAAAGAAAAATATTACTGGATTCATAGTAATATACTAAGAACCGCACAAGCATGACGATTAGTTTAACCTCTAGGTAAACAGTCTATCTTTGCTCTAATTGCCGATTTCTTCCCAAACTGCGGGCAAAAGAAAGCTTTTAAATATTAGTGTGATGAACCTATCTGTCAGATATGTTTCTTTTAAAATTCAAAAACAAGACAAAAGATGTGGTACAAATTTTTTATCCAACCTGTATGAAAACATCAATGGGATATTACGTTCAAAGTTTAGTCGTTATTGACACAGTGAGATGAACCTTGGAGACGAAGCTAGTGTATGCCTCATTCACAGTCGTGCCCATATCTGCCACAATCATCAATGCTGCAGCAGTCTATTAAAATAAATAAATTATGTCTTAAAACAACCACCTTCGAAGGGGTAGGTAAGAGTGCTATGTAATATATATTTAATTTAATATCTATGAATAATGATCATACAACGCTTGCTATCTGGCAACATTTGGTTGTACGGTCGGGAAGCCTCTTAACCCTTCTGGTAAAATCGCGTTGGTATGCAATATTTTGTGGCCAAATTGCCTCTCCTGAATACCGATGAAAATCTCAGAACGTGGACAGTTAAATCTACTGAACGTAACAGCCTTTGCTCTCCTGTGCTCATAATGGGTCTGCGATTACCTTGAACATTAAGTTAATAGGTCGGTTGTTGTTATGGGTTTAACTGCAGTTTTCAGCACATGATTGGCTGTATATGGCTGCCAGTATATTTGGTGGAGGAAAAAGGCGAAAAATATCGAGAAGAACCAACGATCCACGACAGGCTAATGCAAAGCTTTCTCACATACACACGTTGACCGAGCCTGACACTCTAACCCACACAGATAGAGGTAAGATTTAAGTGATCCGCAAAGACAATAATTTAGACCACTCGGAAATCCTGGACCTCTAAGAGGTCGGTGGCTGACTTAAGTAACTGTTCCTTTGTTCGTAGATTCAATAAATCACCTAAGATACCCTTGGATGAGTGTTTTTTAAATCATGATTGTCATTTATATTCGAATACATGTAACAATTCTGTTCGGTTTGATGCAGAAGACTAATTCCTTTTTATAACAAAAAGAAATCCATTAGTTGCTAACTTCCTACATAGTGCTTGACTTATCCTACCTTATAGACATCGGCGTTTTCTTATCACACAAAGCCCTGCTCAATGACTTATAAAAAACATCCTTCACGTGGTACAGATCACGTTAGTGTTAATAATGACTTTGCTTGGCATATCTGCACTTGTATGAGCCCATTACACGCGGTCTTTGAAAGAATAAAAATCAAAGGTACGATGATTGTTTCATTAGTCCAAAACTATATTGTTATTTAAATGCAAATTTATATACATTAATTTTATGGCAAGGCTTGTGGTATATTTTGTTAACAAATTCCAAAGATATTGAGTTCCTTTTGCACAAAGAGTTATTTGTGGTATTATATAATTCACAAGTTTCTTATTGATAAGTTATGATTCAATAATACTGATCTGCATGTAATGAATAGAGTGATCTGTTTTCGAAATATAGTCGACTGTTTTGAGGGACTTTTAAAAATTATTTGCACAACTCAACGCTTAATGCTTAATGCATAAATGGTAAAATATTATCTGCATATATTATCTTCAAAGAGATGTGTATGTAATACGTTATTTCTGCCTTACACACTGTGCACTCACAATACACTTTACCACTTGACTTACGGACCAACTGCAAATAAAAAATAATCAATTTTGGGATAGATCATACCGTGAGAGCCGACTCCTCTCTAAGTGAAAGTACAGACGATGTTCACACAAGAAAGCGTCCAATCAGTGCCCGATCATGTTGTCAACGTACAGACAAACGGACGCCCGGAGGCGCACGACTCTCCATTGATGTAAACTGCCATAGAAATTATATATATATATATATATATATATATATATATATATATATATATATATATATATACTGGTTTCTTATGCGAATTCATCCCATATTTATATAGAACACTAAATGAACCAATTACTTAGTTTAGTGCGAGATTACACGAATCAGATGGCCATAAACTATCACTTTGGTATTTGCAGCAAAACTGCCAAAAAGATACCTAAATCTGAATAAATCGTTCGTACCTCACAATAACGATGTTAGGAGGAGTCATAAAGGTATACAGTTTTATAAATGAGGACTCCTTATATTGAGATAGTTGGAACCCATCATACCTGTATTATATGATGGTCTTTAGAAAATCTGGGTCTTCTGCCAGCTGTATGCGAAACCCAAGGTTTCTTGATGCTATTTTCTTTTATATTCTTATACATGTAAGGAATATAATTAATTTTATTTATTGATGTTACAATGAAACATATTTCGGGATAGAGTGATTCGCATTTTGTGCATAATGTGTGTCGGAAAATCGGATTTGAATTTATAAGTGCGGTAATATTATATGTGAATATAGCTAACATGCTCTCTCTCTCTCTCTCTCTCTCTCTCTCTCTCTCTCTCTCTCTGAAGATCCCTACAGACATAAAAGGCGATGACGTTACAATAGATTTTACACCTTGTCCGTTTCCCATTTTAAAATGGCATACGTTGTAATATCTGCACTGCACTGGAATAAATACATTACCTTCACTTTCGACTTAAAGATGAAGTAGATAATCTGATAAAGATAATCATAGAAGAAACATTCTTGAGACTAAATACAACAAATTCTTGCTTAAAATAATCAACTAAAACAAACTTAGAATTGTGCTGACCTTGAAGGTATATTTCATATTACAAAGGATTTCTTCAATTTTGAAATATTCATACTTTCTTTTGCAGCAAATATATGCATTTATTAGTTTATGTATGTACATAGTTACATATATTGTTAGTTCTTTATATAATTAGCTACTTTAATCATTAGTGAATTTGTTAGTTTAAAGTTTAGCAATATTGAGAGTAAACTTGATTAAATATATTTTCTTGCGGATAACTGCTTTTATTGTAAAGTATTATCAGGTACCAGAAGTTAACAGCAAAATATCCACATCATATGTCAGTGAATTTAATTTTGATGAAAAAAACCCCCAAGTGTTTTATGAAGATTTTAACAATGTAGGCACTATATTTAAAATACGAGACAATGATCAAAGAAAACTTAGAGAACGACCTTTCATAAACTTAAATTGTGTCTTTCAAAGAATCGCAGTGAAAGCGAGAGATATTTTACAGAATCAATACTACAATGATATAACTGACACACTTCATTCATAAATTTATCAACATATTCGTACAATATCGTAGAATAGAATTACACACGACATTACAATTAGTAATGTAGGCATGTGTCATCACAAGCAGCCAACAGTGGCGCTATCTCGCGCAAGCTTGGCTTTGTGACCAGGCTAATGGAGTCATATTTTCATGAGTAATTACGGTAACTGCAATGAAATATTTTATCCACGCATATATCAATCGTGTTGTCTATATATCCTGATATTAACCAACAATATTAGCTGTGGGAGTGTAGAGTCGATCGCAGCCAAATCAGACATTCAAACTATTGAAAGAATACGTATGAAATATAGAAATTGTGATAAACGATCCTCTTGTGGGATTTTTAAATGTATATAATATTTCTTTATTTATTTTGCCAGCTGAAGCTTTTTGTTGCTTTTGGGAATATTAAGCGGAAGTTCGAATTTTTCAACAAATATGGAGATATTGTTTTACCATCAAAAATGTAGAATAAGAACTGAAGTAGGGCTATGACATAGAAAATTTTAGAACTGGGAAGGATAGCGTGTTTCAAAAATATTTAATCTATATTCTCCCCTAATGTTTTCCGCTCTAAGGTTTTCCAGAATCTAAAGTTATTATACTGGTCGAGTCAGTTGTGTAAATACCTTTTAAAGGGATCTTCTCATAAGATTACAAAATTAAGCTTAAAAATGCAAGAACTAGAGAGAGAAAGAAAGTATCGGTCTTCCTGCTTGTATCGAATGCAAGGCATTTCATAGAGTATACGTCTTATAAGACTTGACCTCCACCTTTAGGAACACGATGGGGCCAAATCGTGAGTAGATATGCCACAAATATGCTGTCAACAGTCATCGTCAATAACTGTGAAAGCAACACTTAGTATCAACCAATTCTTAATCCACCATCAATCAAAATTAATTGTTTGGAAGAAGAATAATTTGTGAGGAATACTCTGCTACCTGTATCATCAGCAAATAGAAATTATTTTGATGACTGATCAACTAAGATCAAGTTGGAAAGTATTCTTATTTCGAGACAAATTGTTTCCTAGTTTGATTAGCTGCGATGCAATTACGTGGTGTATCATAAGTCAATATTTGAAGCTGAGTACGTAGATTGTCACCCGTTATAAGCTGGCTAAGAGTGGGATTCTCACCACAAACTTTTTTGGTATACCTTTAGTCTGTGAAGCCACTTGACACGAGCATATCAAATCTTTTTATATTACAATCTCAGAGAAAATAAACTGTTTGAAAGTTATCAATTCAAACTGGATGATCCATCCATCTTTGGATAAGATATTTTAAACATCATTTTTAATAAACCAACATTGCTACCTTCATGTTTATATCGTCAAATATTTAAAAAAAGATTTAAATTTAAATCCAGTCTGGAAATGTACCATTAATTTGGTTACGTAAAAGGAATTCAAATTATTATTGTCCTGCATTCATTGAAAAAAATCCGCAATGAATTCACTAAATATGCACTATTCAAAAGCATTCCATAGAGTCATAGAACTGTACTCATTTGCTCCTATAACAGTACTTAATTGATATCCAGAAATTCCCACAATACAAGTTGTTGGTTTCAATGCCAATCATGCAATATCAAAATAAGTTATATAATGTGTTCATAATTCAGTTATGCATGCCACATCTGCAACATGTCATTTCCTATGATAATTTAAAACAAAAGGTGTACATAATTTAGTCAGACCTGTATGCACTGCCATCTATAAATTTCTCTTTCAAAATTTACTGACCACAGATATCTCAAAGCATGAGTTAAGTAACCCTTAAAATTGTAATTTGTTTTCTTAGGGGAACACGTTTCAGTTTGGTTATAGTTAATCTTTCATCACATTATTGGATAAAATCTTCAACAATAGGATCCATGGATATCACCTGCTGCTCTGTTTTGTGTATATGCGAATTCTCTCTCTCTCTCTCTCTCTCTCTCTCTCTCTCTCTCTCTCTCTCTCTCTCTCTTGTTCGCAACATCTAATTTGAATATTTAACGAATGGGTCAATAATTAGTTTATGTTACGTGTCCGTTTGTTGTTACGTATAGAAGATGACTTATAACGCACATCTGTGGCAGATTTTCTCACGATTTGGTCTCATCGTGTTCAGGAAGACCAAGAAACAGCCTTCTAAGTCTCAACCCCTGTACAATGCGCACATTAGATACCACCACCTGTACCGTCGCGCTCTCGTTGCCGTATTTGGTACGATTACTTTAAATCGTATGATAAGACCATTTTAAAAGGTATTTGTTAATACGACTCAGATAATGAGTGTACACCCGATTTTGGAACATATTTATAGTTGGAAATTATAGGTAAACACTTAGAATTAGTGAAATTGTAAGGACTTTTATTTGAATTCATCCAAAATTTATCTTAGTCATTTAATGTTGTACCAATTATTATACAATATGTTTAGTAGGAAAAAAAAAACAAGAACACATTCTACGTTATAGATATAGCAACAGAATATATTAATAAGGTAAAACTAAAATGAAATCGAAAATATAATTATGCACATATTATCCACATTTTAAAATGAATCTGAATTACCTCATAAATTTTTAAAAGCAACAAGAACGCTTCAATCGACAAAAAAGTATACACTATTCATATAACGATCTCAGATAATTTGTCGTTTCTCATTGGTTGTATGAGAGTTGTATGTTTTTGTTTGTTTATTTGTTTGTTTGTTTTAAGTCTGAGCATTTAATTTGGTTTGCGTCGATTTTCTATTGCGAGGTATAAAATTGTTAGTCAGGATCAGCATATAACTTAGATAATTTTGATATTGGAATCAGGATATGAAGCCACCTCGATGGATACATGCGTGTGTAAAATACTTCTTGCTGTTAACGTAATCAGACGTGCAAAACTATCTCCCTTAGTCTTGTCACATAGCAAAGTTGGGGATGTGGTGACTGCCGTTATAACCCATGGTAATATTACTGATATTATATCATTTGTGATCCTATTTTATGAAGAAAAGTTAATATGGAGATGCAAGCATGAATGAAGTGTGTCGTCCCTTATAACATTTCTGCATTTATTTTGTAAAAATACATTTCCGATCATTGTAATTGATCGATCTCCAGCCCAGACATAACCATGCCAACTTATTTGCATAGCACATATGTAAAGTCGGAATATTTTATGTTGGCACTTACCAGTGCACATTAGTCTGAATTGTTTTACTGCGTCCTGAAAATGACATGAAAAATGGCTGGACAATATATTGATCGTGACGATTTGAATTTATATACAATATATGGTGGAAGTCGATATGTGACGGACAACAGGCCTGAAAGTCCCTCAAGCTACCATTGTACCCGAGAACCACGTGATGCCCAGACATTTTCTGATAATACTATTCGTCTGTGGTCCATACAAATCGGCAACTGTTAAACTCTCTGGGTTTGAGTTTTTATTATACGTTAATTAATCGAGAGACCGATCTTTTGAATTTATTTTTCTCTAAGTCATGCTTTTAAAGAAATTATCTGGTGTTTTAAATATAGTGCTTAAATGGTTAAACACTTGATAAGACACCACGTTGCTCATTAAAGTTAATTTCAGCGGGAAGTCATAGGCATACTTCTACTTCTTGTACCTGATAAGATAGCACTTGTTTTCCAACATTAAAGAGCAGGTAACTGTCATGAATGATATTTAATCAAGTTTACTTTCGTGTTTTTTTTTTAGAAACTTTATATAAATAATTCGCAAAATATTGATGTAGTTAACTAGCTAATGAATTTAACACTCGGTGTAAAAATGCAGCTAAGAACCAAATAAATAAATACATTAGTGGCACATGTAAGCATGAATAGTTTAGCCTTGAAGAATTTCGTTTTATGATGAGAATGAATAGGAATAAATCCATAATTTTATTAGCTATTCTGTGGTCCGCCTTTACGAAGGGAGATAAAAAATTTGGCTTCATTCAATATTACAGTGAATACATTAGTTTTAAAACAGCTGTTGAAGATATTATGGAGAGGGGGAGCTATAGCATGTGCAAAAAGCTTGAATAATTTGAAATTCCCATCTAACTCCACTAGCCATTTTCAAACGAACACTGGAAAGAATGATACAATAGTCTTTACGTTTAGTTTTCAGAACAAAATTGATTTGTATTTTTAATTTAGTGCTTAATTTGTTTAACTCTTGACAATACTACTTTTTCTCTTTCAAACTACTTCAGCGGGACAATATGATGATATTCTACCTACAGTTTGATACCTGATATTACTTTTTCAAATTTAAGTAGTAGTCATATTTAATCAAGTACATTCTCATAATTTTTAAACACTTAATCTGAATAATTCACGATTATGTAGATAACTAACTCATGAACGAGCAGTCTATGGAAATATGTAAACAAGAATCTAATAAATAAATAAATAAACAAAATAAATAAATAAATAGTGAATGTATCAATATTTGAGTTTTGAAGTTACTTTTAAATTGTAACTAAATCGTGCCTTTACATCAATACAGTTATAAAGGTTTATTCGTTTTTTATTAAATGCTACAAAATTGTTTGCTGTCTGTAATACCAATGATTAATTTTACCCAACGATAATATTTATGATTTTAAAAGATATTGGAGCCAAAATCGAAAGCCATGTTTGCAGCACAGAATTATCAACAGAATATTTGTGCAATATTGTATTCAAAATTGTAGAAAATCAATATTATTTCATGTTTGTACGGAAAGATAGGACATTTTGCCTGTGTAGCGATGTAAATTGAAACCTACATAGTCGCACCCACGTACTCAATGCAATTTTCTCCGACCCGGAATAAGCACAAGATGAACAATGTGCTTTCATCATCGGAAGTTAAAAATAATTTAGACTATCACAAAATATATATCCATTCAGTAAAATGCTCAATATCTTTTGCACAGATTTATATTTTAGCTTCTACATAGTACATTATAAAGTCAAATTTAAGAAATGCATAGTACATCATACACTTTTTGTATGCCATATTTTTCTGAGATTCAGTTATACACAGCATTATATTTATACCTTCCACGTTAGCACCAACTTTCAAACTTTCCATATAACAATAGTGATAAATATATAATCTTTTCTAACAAAGCAGAGTTCAGCATGAAGCTCACAGAGACTCAATTACAGTGTTAGTTCTCTCTAAAGCGATTCTCTTTAGCGCAGACTTTCATATAACACGGATATAGTGGGGTCAATGCAGTTTTGATACTGAAACTACCTGGGTATAAGCATACCTCGCGTATTATTCAGATATGGCTTAACCTTTAGGCAGTTTTGTTGCCAGTTCTAAAGACCTGGTTTAGGGTCATCTGACCCTTGTACGTAATTCAGTAATTAAATAATATTTTGGTATCTTACATCAAAATGCAATGAAAACGCACAAAATAAACAGGTAGAAATGTGTATACATTCTATTGCAATTTACGTAAAGTGAGACGTCAGTGACTGCAGATTAACAGTATGCACGGCAATGAATAGGTGCTTAGTTGTGTGGAAGCGGGGCGCACGGTAAAACTTATTTCCACATACGACTCGTTGTTTTGTAAGATGTGTTCTGGCGCACAAACATCTCATGCAATATGGATCTCATACTTATAGATTTTCATAGAAGGTCGCCAAGTAGCATGTTTGTCAGATCTGCTAGGATAAATATATGGAATTTGAGGAAAATGAACGCAACAACTTTAATTTCTAAATAAGGATTACATCTAGCCAGAGTCAAGAGTGGTTCATTTTGTACAATCCATTAGTAATGGGAATGTACTAAGGGATTATGTTGTTAGCCATGCAGACAGTTTACTTTGAAATCACCGTTAGACTACATCTAAGCGGAAAAGTTTCAACATTTCTGAGAGTTCCGTATCCGTTTCTTTTAATTTGTACTATTTTTTGTTCCTTACAACGTAACAGCCCACCCACCCACCCTCACCCCCAAAAAAGAAAAAAGAAAACAAGAAACAAAAATCTGAAATAAGAAATAAAAACATTATTCGAAAAACAAATAAAAAGGTGAGTAATGACTCGCTGAGCTTGGATACGTAATGAGGATGCCCCAAGAACTGATACCCAATGTAGCACTCAACGGACACCAGCTGGTAAGCGTAAATATGAACGGCCAATGGTAACTTGGCAGAGGACAGTGATGACGGAGCTGGAAGAAATGGAACTTTCCTGAGGCGAGGCACAATCTATTGCTCAAGACCGACCTAGATGGCGGGAGATAGTTGCAGCCCAATGTCCCAGACGGGATGAAGAGGACTAACAAAGTAACGACTCGCTGAAAAAAAAAAACTCGTGTGTATCAAAAGCAAATGAATTGTTTTAACTGTTAGCAGCATAACTGTTAGTAAAGATCTTGCCAAATTTATTTACTGTAAATGCAGATTATCATTCCCAAGTGTGGAGAAAATGAAGCTTTGTAAAACTGGCTTTAATAGGCCAATATAACAGATTTGTTCTTTTGAAGACCCCCTCCCAAATAATCAATCAAAGTGCACATCATGATTGTATTTAAACGTGACTAATGTGATACGTACATCGCTTAATTAGGATTTGTACAGTGGCAAGTGCCCTGAAGACAACGCCAGTGCTGGCCATTTCCGCAGTTGTTTCCATGTCCACAGTCACCATTGTTGGTGCAAGCTATATAATAAATAAATAAATAAATAAATAAATAAATAAATAAATAAATAAATTGCACAAAAGACAACTCAAGCATACGATCTAATCCTGACGAACATCATTTTGAAAATTCATGTACTAAATTGTTTGGAAGATTTTCTAAAATTCCGACATCAAATCGTTTTACGTAAATTATTACATGATTATTTTGTTTTGTTGTTTTTGCACTATCTTCTCTCTCGTACAAAGACTAGTCCTGAATTCACGGATGCTAAGATTCCGACTTAACTTCAGATGTTCGATTGACCACTGGTCAAAAACAATAACGCGTCAAACAGCGCAACATGATTTGAGGTAAAGAACTAATAAAATATTTTGGGGCTAGGTATATCACGAATTACACTGCATGCAGTGTCAGAGGCGTTAAAATCATTCAACATCATTAGCGATATAAACAAACCTTTTGTTCAACACGGAACCTAAATAGTTCAAACCCTCTCTATACAAGACAATACAATACATACATACATATTTGTCATGCAAATTTTAATGACAGTTTTTTTCTTCTTCACAAATAATGGCAAATGGAACACCGGTAGATTGTAGAAAGTGAACGAATCTTGACTCTACAACATTGACTAGTTGTAATCGTTATTTAGAAATTAATGTTGTTACTTTCATTTTCCTCGAATTCCATGTATGTATCCTTACATGCTACTTGGTGACCGTCTGTGAAAATCTCTATATATGAGATCCATATTGCATGTGATTTTTGAGGGTCTGAACACATCTTGCAATCCAAAGAGTCGTATATGGAAATAAGTCTTACCGTGCGATCCGCCTCTAGTATGAGTACACGTGCAGACGCTGTCCAAACAACTAAGTAACCATTCATTCCCCGTGCACACTGTCAATCTACAGTCAGAGGCGTGTCCAGAGGTACACGCTTCTCCCTTTACGTAAACTGCAATAGAATGTATACGCAGTTCTACTTGCTTATTTTGTAGGTTGTAATTTCCTATTTATGTAGGAAATCAATAACATTTAATTAGTGCATTCAGATTGCTCTAAACTAACTCTTAAGAATTTGCAACCAAACCGTCTAAAGGTAAACCAGATTGGAATAATACGGTAGAACCTCACTATAACGCTGTTTCTAGTACCATTAATTTATACTGTATTATAGGTGAGGTCCTGAGGAAGTTTTGATATCAAAACTGCATTGATTGAAAAACATTTGAGCCCCCACGATATCCACCTTATATGAAGGATAATGAAAGTATATTGGTTATCTTGTGATTATTACGGGTTGGAGAGAAACGTTTGCGTGTGCGACCAGTTAGGTTGTAATTCATATCTCAAAACTTCCAAATATCCTCTCTCCATCTCTCTTTCTCTCAATGATATCGTTCCATACAAACATGACATAATATTGATTTTCTACAATTTTGAATACAATATTGCACTAATTTTCTGTTTATAATTTCGAAGTAGCATAAAGTTGGGACTTTAAAAACTCCAGAGTACGTTAATACCTACTAATAATATCGTTTATAATATATTGTATAATCTGCTCTCTTCTGTGCTGCAAACATGGCTTTCGCTTTCTGCTAGAAGACCTATTAAAGTCATAAATATTATCATTGAGGAAAATTAATCATTGATATTATAAACTTCAAACCGTTTTGTAGCTTTTTAGTAAACAACGAATAAACCCTTGTAATTGTGTTGATGTAAGGCATGTTTTAGCTAGAAAATTAAAGTAACTTCAAAGCTCAAATATTTATATTTTTATTTATTTATTTATTTATTTATTTATGTATTAGATTCTTGGTTACGTATTTCCATCGATTTATGGTTGAACTTTGTTGGTCTAGAAGTACTTTCAAGATGGCTTTGATGTATAATATGAACATGGGTGATTATAACAATGTTTAGGACATCACATCATAAGTTCTTGAGTTCCTTTTTGCTAAATACGTGGATTCGTTGGGGGACTTTTTGGTCAGTACTCTGGAGTTTACTTCCTTGCGACAGTCATTTCACCATTTCATGCGTGTAATATTTACACTCCCTGACGTTATATGACATCACATTATGTTATATCATGTACTATATCTAATATTTTCAAGAAGAACTGTTCCCATATAGTGTGTTGTACGGTGGAATATGTATTACAGGGTAACAGTTATGTAGGCTGAAGAAAATATAATAATATTCTACGAAATAGCAAAAAATTATTATTTTTTTTTTGTTCCAAGATAATATATTCAGAGGCTACAGGTTAGTTTAGACACATACATATTAGTCCTAATGGATATAAGTTTTATTCATCAGTGCAGTTTCGTTATTATACAACTACACAATTAATTGATTAATTTACATGAACAACAATTATACTGTACCAGGTGTAAAACATTGGAAATTCAATAATATGTGAATATTTGTTAAAAAACGTTTCAGGAATTGTTTATAGAAATGGTTCGTTGATGTGTCTCGTCAGTTTGTCATGTATCAAGATTGTAATGATTTCGATTTTGATCAAGCCATTGTGGCATATCATTTATATAGCTTTTGACATCCTTTCATTTTGGCGCTGATTCATTTTCCAATAGGTCTGATAAACAACTGCCAAAGATATCACTTTTCGTTCTCTATGCTGAGATAAATTCGTTTGTCTTAAATTAAAAAGGCTTGTTAATAAATATTGCCCACCTAATTGAAATAGTATTACTGAAATATTGAACTCACTTTAAGCCGACGTAAATGCAGTTTGTTAATGAGATGGAACTCGCTGGCTCATTAAATTGTTACGGCTTATTTACGATATCGATCGATAGATCCCACTGCGAATAATAAAGTTACCTTATGGTGTAACAGGGGTTTTCTCTGTGCAGTCTACAGTTTAGCGTTCTCTTACGTCAAGAGTAGTAGTTCGTTGTCTATTTAGGAAACCTCCTCCATCTTTTTGAAATCATATTTGCGTACAGTACAGCGAAATGTAGTACTGACTTTCCCATTAGGCAGTCAAAAAAAACAACTTTCTGGTGTGGTATATTCCGGGTAAGCTTGAAGCGCAGTCACCGTTTTAGCAAATGACCTCTCGATTTCCTGAAAAAGGGAATATTTCGCTGGTAGCAGCACCTCAAATTAACTTTGAAATCAGCTGTATGCAGATAATGATTAACTAGGGATATAACAGTGTCAAGACAAATTCGGCTTGCCAGAAGTTTGTGATCCGTACGAGTTGATTAAACAATCAAGCCGAGGCTTTCGATATTTGCAGGTTACAATTATTATTTCCAGTACAGTATCTAGACGTGAACATCCAGGTCACATCTTAAGCTTGCTGTCATCGCTAATCTTGGTGGTGACAGAAGACTTAGATTCAGACATTCTTGGTACTGATTTAAAGGTATTTGTTTATTCTTTATTATACGAATATTATGATGTGGTTGTCAGTATGCATTTTGAAGACAATGCACAGTGAGCAATGAGGCATTGGTACTAATCGGGAAGTGAAATCTTTGACCTATTGCAGGTTGCTTTGTTTATAATCCAGCCTCTCAAAAGAATGTATGTTAACCAATAACAAGAACTTCACCGTGAATTAATATTTGAAACTACATTAGATCAGGATATGATTTATCAGGATTTGGATTCAATGGAAAATTCTTTGCTGACAAATAAATGTAGAAACTATAAAGAAAAATTAATTGTGGTGTGATGCCTGTCAGTGACAGGGACATAAAAGTTTCAGTTGGCATCCCAAATGCATTACTAAAGCTAGACACGCGAAATTTGGGCATTTTATGTATTTTGTTTATATTGATGTTAACATAGAAATTCGTAAATAAAAGGTAAAAAAATTAATTTAAAAACATTACTAAGTAAAACATTTAAAATTTTAATTTGTTTAAAAATGCAAATGTACATAGCCTGTGAGACTGACATTCATCATTGTCAGCTTGTAATTATTTCTACGCCTGATGCTAGTTGGAATGGCTGATATGCTTGAAATTCTGTGAGAGAAAATATCTCTTAAAGTCAGAAATAGACCTTTATTCAAAACACAGAAAGACATATCTCTGGATGATATTGTGCCTTTAGGTCATTTGTACTATATATTATGGGTCCAAGCAGTTAATTAATCTTTTATGATGGGGTTATTATATGAATAATACACACCTGCTTGCATAGCTTTCAGTAATTGTTTATACAAATAGTTATATGGTTAATGAGAGAATGGAAATGAATACGCCATGAAAGCTGTATCGGCATAGGTCTTCATGAGAGAGCTCAGCACCACTCTTCAATAGGGCAGAGAGTACTGTTTCACCGTTTGTGGTTACTGACATTGAAACTCAATGCTTTCTTCCTATGAAACATGGCACTGGTTCATTAAATGGGAGATTTAAATGAGCTATTATATATACGAGCAACTGGCTGAGTACCTGACACAATGGAAGTGAAATTTAGCAATTTTCATTGCTTCTTTAGTGTGTTCGCCTATATACATTTGAATGGCATACTATAACGTGCAGCAAAAATCACTGTGAGCTATCTTCACTTAATATCCCTGGACAATATGTTATGACTTGTACAGATCCAAGCTACCAGTTGTAATAAATAGCATTAGTTACTCAACTTTGCTCTCTAAAATTTGTCGGCTTTTGATATTTGTATATAAATGTAATTTTACATTAACATTATTATTTATTTTTTTTTAAATGCTTAATTAAAGATCTATTTAAATTTAATTTATTATTGCTTTTATATATCATACACACTTTTCAGCTACAAATTTTCTCGTTTTTCAATTAGGTTTTACTGCAATCATTTCACTATTGATTCCAATGGGACTGTAAAGACAGACCTGAAACTAGGATGTTCGTAGCTTGAGTGCGTTATACGGTATTTGCGTTAAAGACATTTCAATGATCTTTCATTGCAACCCATTTTAACCAAAAGCCAGTTAAGTTTTTGACGTCTTCTTTATCAGTGAAATCCTTTATTGCGACCTTAATTTGTGAAAATAATGCAATCACCCTCTTTTACTATTTGTTGCCATCACTTTGTTTATGAATATTTTAGGTCATTGACATGGACATGCGTGGGACAGAATTAGCGTTTGCTCTACTGGAAGAAATAAGAAAAATACACACACCAGACGCAGAGTCCAACATATGTGATATTTTTTTCAAACAGGAATCAGAAGCAACTTTACTATGATTTATGTTTCAACAGCTCTGTCGACATATCTGCTCTGAGAGAAATTTAGAATACTGTGTGAACATAATGGATATTTAAGTAGCACATATGATCATGAGTTACAACAAGGTGAACTTTATATGCGATTGTGTTGCCAGCCCATAAAATAGTATTTTTCCAAGTTTGAGCACACATGCTTCAGGAAGTGTTCTGAATCTCAGATATGCTGTACCCTCTGTACATGATGTTATTGCCAGTCTGATCCGTTGTCTGTTCATCGTGTTCTTTTTGTACCAGTAGCTTTTATCTGCTAAGCATATTTTCAAGGACTCAAGCGGCATAATGAGCAATATTGCATGAATCTCAAACGTTTGCTTTGATATGTTTTATTCTGTTTAATTTCGAAATGTGGAAACGTTTTGAACATTTAGGTTGCGTTCAGTCAGATAAGGCTGAAAATGGCGTTTAAAGACGATCAGACTTCGACGTATCTAGGGTTTTCCTTGTCTAAAAATGAAGCTTCACTACCCGTAGTATCATCACGTGACACACCAAGACTGTACTCTAACGTGTAAACGGCGTGAAAATAAATGTTGATGCCTTCATATTACTTTATCTGATGTAAAAACTATGTGCTGCTGTCGCCGATGCGATGAAATCGTTTTAATACATAGTACCATACTCTTCATGACGTAGAGTAGGTTTTATATGCAGCTTTAGAGCCGTGGATAAATCAAGTAATTTGTTGTGCAATGGGATCATGGGGTAATCTCGAAGTGTTACTTATACAAGTTTGAGTTATGAAATCTCTCTCTCTCTCTCTCTCTCTCTCTCTCTCTCTCTCTCTCTCTCTCTCGTAAAATACAAAGAAGTAAAGGAGGAGCTTTTTATGTTTATTAATAGGGTACACACATACTCATAACAAATTTACCTATAGTATAAGTTTAATGTTAATAAATGAAAATCCATAAGAGATGATTTTCTTCCAAAATGATGTGAATTATCAATGGGTAAACGAAACATACTTTAAAATACCACGTTTGCATAAACTGAAATAACAGTAGAAAGAATGTAATCCGCAGGATAAACTTGATTCAGATATTATTCTCCTGATTGCATCAATCTCACGGGTAGTCCATTTAATTTTTGGTAGCGAAGGCCCGAATATTTTACCCTCCAAAACTAAAAATTGTCAGTTTCAGATATCCTCAAAACATTTTTCTCTACTTTATGGAAAAAACCTTAACGAACTATCAGGTGATTATTGGAAAAACAAGTTCTGGATTTAAAGAAAATCGAAGGTGTCCCTCCCTTTGCCAAAATAATTGATTTGTCCTTTAACAGACAGTTTCTTGTTCTTCATACATATAACAATTGTAGAACATGTCACATATTCTTTTTATTTGCAAAGTTTGACTTAAATTGACATAATATTGTTTGAAAATATAAAATTAGGCTTCCACCAGGTCAATGTCAAACATTCTTGGTTGCTATGGAGGCCATACGAAATAATTTTAACAAGAACATGTCGCATTGAACATTTCTTGAAAGTTTGAGAACAATTAATGACTTGGTTTTGTAGAGTTATGTTTACTTAATTTGCACTGTTTGTTAGCTTTTTAGTTGATTTATTTCATTATATCCTATCATACTGTAACATTGTATGTGGGACATAGCCTTGTCCGAAATCAAGTTTATGTTCTACTAGTCCTGTATTAGTGATTTATTTGTTTTGTAAACAACTAATAGAAACTAAAATATTGTCTCCGTGTATGGGTTTAATATTATGATAATTATTATTGGAAGTAAACTTGTGTATTTGGGTCTTGGTCTAAGGTATTGGGATTCCCCGGCCGTACATAACATATTCCAGGTTCTATATTATAAGTTTAGTAACAGGCCTTCTACTTATAGCTAACATTTTATCGAATAAACAATTAGAACCATCCAGATTGAACGTTTCCATTAGGTAATAGTTTTATCAGAAAATACTAATTGTGACTTGAGGACAAGTACAGTAATATATAAACTTGTTACTGGAAAATTATTCATTCGTGTTAAAAGAGCTAGCAGAATCAATTGTATTATCGTTGTGTCCAAAATTTCATTTTCGCTGCAATTTATTTCTTCAAATAATTTAAATCAAGTGATTTTTCTGTGAACTAATGAGTACTAACAAAAATAAATTTCTTGGAAATTCACCTGGATTTATAGCGAACTCAAACCGTCAATTAGATTACTGTGACGCAAGTAGACCACTCCTGTGGCCCGGTGTTTAGAGCGTCCGCCTCGGATGCGGATGGTCGTGGGTTCGATCCCTGGCCGAGTCATACCAATGACTTACAAAAATGGTACTAACAGCTGCCTCGCTTGGCGCTCAGCTTTAAGAGGTTAGTGTTAGGACTGGTTGGCCTGGTGTCAGGATAATGTGACTGGGTGAGACATCATGCTACATGTCTGCGGCATGATGCCCCAGTGCTAGACATCACTAAAAACTGCCACTCTGCAGACATCGTAGCGATATGACTGAAACATTGTTAAAGCTACATTAAAAATCCAAATTGCAAACACACACACGTGACTCAACAAACAACTGTTGGTACAACACCATGATATAGGCCACCACAGGTACATCAACAACTTCGTTTGCACTTAATTTGGATTTTCAACTAAAGTTTTTTGAGAACGCATTTTATTAGTACATGTGACACTAATGTTTGGATTATTTTGGGATTTAATTCGCAATACTGTAAGTTCCTTATTTTTTTTATTTCCTCCTTGTATTTCAGGGAATAAATTATTTATTGAATTACCAAAGGTAGTTGCTTCTCATTATTACATATTGTAAAGCCATATAATCGTAATAGAAGAAGATGTGAAAATTATATTTCTGCCTTGGGTGTCACGGGGACTAAGATACAATTATTTGTAGATTATGCCATACTATATATTTCCTCAAATTCATCGATTAAAACTTGACCAGCGTATGTTTGTGGAGATGTCAGAAACGTATTTTCTGCCTGGTAGCTATCGAGTGTTAATATTTGCTATGGAGGCTGTCAACATATAACTTGCCTCAATGACTCCTGGAATATTGAACCATGTATAGCTATTTCTCCATATGTCAAAATATAGTTTTTATATAATTATCTTGGAAATTCTGTCACTTCATGAATTGATGCAATGGAGATGATAAGTAAATAATGTTTGATACTGCATATGTAATCTCTCAATCTCAACGACGATACAACATTTTGGAGAATTCTTCATATTCTAAGCCTATTTCAAAAGAATGTTCTACTGAAGAATTTTTTGATACCAACCGTTGCGTCAAAAATACAATTAATAGAAAGTTATTTTAAGAAAGAAATTCATAGAAAAGCAACATGTTTGCTTAATCTTGTCTTTAATGCACTACGTACCCTATATCGTTATAACTGCGTGCACATAAACAATGGTGAAACTTCCATGACAAAGGTGGTTAAGTTGCACATACTCAAATCACTCACTATTTCACATTGGTGTCGCATGGGTGGATGGTATAAACATGTAAGAAGAAACTTCTCAAGGTCTACAACTATGTTCCTGAAGCTGGCACCAAAATAATAAGATGTGCCACAACCTCATGGCCTTATGTAACAAGATTTACACACATCAGATTATATGCCCATCTTGTGCACTTTTCATAACCAATGACCTTGACCATTGAGGTACAAACCTGCCACATGCATGATAATGTGTGGATCTAAATAAAATTTTATTGCAATATATGAAGTGGTTCAAACATGACGGACTGATAAGGACGTTATCCACTGCCTTACTTTGCTTTTCACCTTAAACTTGGGGTCAGAGGGTATGAATATGTCTACAAACACAGGAGACGCTATCGTGTCCGGATATTCAGCATGCTAAAGCTGCATGAAAATACATTTATCGGTTCAAAATTGCATACCTATACATGAACAAAGTTTAATAATTCTTATTTTCCCTCGATGTGACTATAAGCGTGAGACTGCGGTCAGGGCTGTGGTAATTATTATATATAAATGGTTCAAGTTCCATTAAAATATCTCCAGTAGCTTAAATGTTATATATATATATATATATATATATATATATATATATATATATATATATTTATAGTTACGTACATGTAATTAAATTGCTCGTGTGTTAGTTTTAAAATTCTTTTTTATTTTATTTTTGTTTCATTACATTTTATTGTGCTGATTGTTTTCACGGGATTCAATATTTTTTCAGTAAATTCAGTTT
>JAECUM010048326.1:0-26252 GCA_016617855.1 Megalonaias nervosa
TAGCTTTAACAATATTTCACTCATATCACTATGATGCCTGCAGTGCGACAGTTTATAGTGATGTGCAGCACTGGGGCATCATGCCGTAGACATGAGGCATGATGTCCCACCCAGTCACATTGTCCTGACACCAGGCCGACCAGTCCTAACACTAACCTCTTAATGCTGAGCGCCAAGCGAGGCAGCTGTTAGTACCATTTTTGTAAGTCTTTGGTATGACTCGACCGGGGATTGAACCCACGACCTCCCGCATCCGAGGCGGACTCTCTAACCACTAGGCCACCAGAGCGGTGTATATGTATATATATATATATATATGTATATACACAATGTACTAGAGAATAGTGCAAGATACAAGATTTCTTGCGTGACGAAATAATGAAAGATAAAGAAGACACGGAGAATAAGCAAAAGGAAATAGCAGAGGAGATAGCAATAACAGCAGGAGCAGCAGAGGCGCTCTTTTCTAGAGATCTGGTTAGCCCTGATAAGGGCTGTCTTTTTTATAACTCCAATTGCACCTGGTTAATGCTGGCAGCTTTCAGGTCGGGCACCACACACGCATCTCCTACTCCAATCTTGCTCCCAATTCAGTGTTGTTCTTAGGAGTGCAGAGGGGGCTTGAGCTGCCTCACTATCCCAATCTTCCGTCTCTGGGATAGTGAAGGCTTCCCTCCTTCTCCTATACCACACCCCGTGGATGATGAAGTTGTGGTGCTGGTAGTGGCTGTGGTACTAGTAGAGGTTATGGTGCTGGTAGTGGTTGTGGTGCTGGTTGTCGCGTTGGTACTGGCTGTGGGGGCGTCCTCGCCTCAGGTATGACCTCACACACAAGACTTAGCATGAGGTGAGGCAGGATCCTTTTCTCCTTCTCTTTCTTCCTTTTCCTCTTCTCTTCTTTCTCGTCTGTTCTGGCTTTTTATTGTATTGCCTCCATAGCCAGCTCATCTAAAATGCGCCTGGTATATTCCAGGTGCATTTGAGTTCTAGAAACTTGGCAATTCTATAATACATCTTCTTCGAAGTTAACAGGTTAACGTTGGGTAGCCAGACTGTACTTACTTACTTGTTTAAATTATACTGGCGTGCCCACATATGTGCATGTGCCAGCTGTTAATTCCTGCACCGCAGGATGTTAATTTTCCTTGAGGAATGGAATTGTGCCACATTCCCCAGGCGTTAATGCACTCAAAGAGTGCTGTTAATTTTGCCGTCTGGCAGCAGAACAATAAGTTCTAAGCTACCTGAATGTTAGGCTTACATGAGTAGGGATAGTCCCAGCACACACTCATGTTTTACAATCTAGCTCTAGCATAGGGTGAGTGGGAGTAGTACCATCACTCACTCACGTTTTGGCTGTTAGCGAGTTTGTTAATGGTGCGCGCATTGCACGCTTATTAGTGTCCTGTCGAGGTAAAGGGTGGTGTACACCAGGAAGGGAGGCGCTGAGCCGCAGGGTGGTGTCCGTTGTTTCCAGGGTATTGATCTAAAATTGGTCTTCCTGCACGGACTAGGAATTTTGAAACTCTGTGCTGTTTTAAAATAAGGAATTATGTGTCAGTTAGAGAACCTTGGATGACAGTCAGTTGGATACCAGTATTTGTCACATTGTGTGACTGGCCCTGATGGTCCTGGGCTTAGACCACCTTATATGAGATAGTTTTGGGGTCTTACTGGGTGTACTTGCTTTAGGGCCAATCGGTCGTTGGGTGTTTGACCTTTGGTTATTTGGGACCGATCACTTGGCTTAGAGCAGGTTTTTGCCGACTTGTGCAGCCGGCGGGATGGTCATTGGGCTTTTTGACCACCTTATATTGTCTATTTGGGGCCCTATTGTACTTCCCTAATCTGATTATGTGAACGCCTTGTGAGGCGGGCCCTGATGGTCCCGATGTTCGGACTCTCTAATTCCAGTTTTGGTCCTAAATATTTACCAAAGCTGCCGGCTAGTTTTGTTACTCCTGCTCTGATTCGATTTATATTTTTTTGGTCCGGGCTGTTAACTTTGGGTGGTTTAATGGACCTATCTACTTCTTTAAGGGCGGAGTATAATTTTTTTGCCCTTGTTGGTAGCATTCCAGTATTCCTGCCACTTATTGTTAATATAACTTCTGGCTAGGCTTTGGGCTTCTGTAATGCTATATTTTGGTGGGGCCGGGTTAGGGTCTCCTAATTTACTTTTAGCGACTTTGTCCGCTTGTTCGTTGCCAGGAATTCCTATATGCGATGGTATCCATACAAATTCCACGAGTTGGTTTTTGATGTATAGTTCTTTAAGCATGTGGTATGCCCTAGCAAGGAATGGTGTTCTTGATTTAGTGTTATTTGTTTTAATTGATGTTATTACACTAAGGGCGACGCTAATGATTACTGCTTTAGGGATGTTATGTTCTAAGACCCAGTTTAAGGATTCGTTGATAGCCCAGAATTCAGTTGTGTAAGTAGAGCAGTGGTCTGGCAATCTGGTTCCCATTTGTATGTTGAGTTCTGGGATTACCACTGCTGCAGCTGTTCTGGGTGGCTCTGGTGGTTTAGATCCATCAGTGTATATTTTAACGAAATTGGAGTAGGTGTCTAGTATATCTATTGTTATGTTTGTTTTCAGCTGGTGCTCCTGTTCCAATTTGTTACCATATTCGGTGGCTTTGGTGTTAATCCTTGTTTTAGGGTTTTCCCAAGGGGTCTGGTCAGGGGGTTTCATGTGTCCCTCCTGTTGTTCCAAGATTGGCAATTCTTTCCTCAATTCTGTGATTTGTTTTCCACCTGGTAAGTTGGGTACTAGGTTTCTACTGAAAGTTTTGTTGCACTTATTGATAGCCATTTTTGTGGGATGCGTATCTGGATGCGATGTAAGCCTTATAGAGTATCTGAGTAGCATTTCTTGTCTCCTCAGACATAGTGGTAGGTCTCCAGTGAGTATTTGGAGTTCATCAAGTGAGGCTGAGGGTAGAGTGCCAGAGCAGACAGCCAGTGCTTTTCTTTGGATAGCATCTAGTTTTTTTCTGGAATGGCTGCTTGGCTGAGTTGTATACTTGACAACCATAGTCCAGTTTCGATCTTATGAGTGCCCTATAGATAATTAGCACTGTTTCTTGGTTGGATCCCCATGTTGTTCCTTTAATGTTTTTAAGTAAATTTAGGCCTTTATTGCAGGTGTTAATGAGGTGGTTAATGTGGTGTTTCCAGTCATGTTGGCTATCAAAATACATACCAAGCAATCTTACTACCTTGACATAGTTAATAAGTTGATTTTGAATATATAGTTTAGGGTAGATAAGGTTATTGTTACGTTTTGGGGTGAAAATAATTGTTACTATTTTCTCGTGTGAAATTATGAACCCCCATTTATCCGCCCATCTCCCTATGTTGTCTAGACTTTGCTGGATTTCTGAGATGACTTGGTTGGCAGCGGGGTTTCCAGGTCTCCAAATACCGCCATCGCCACCAAATTGTGAGATGTTCATTGTTTTGGAGGTGAGGTTTTTATCCAGGTCGTTCGTCATGAGATTAAAAAGAGTAGGACTGAGTACACTTCCTTGTGGGGTGCCACTTTCTGCGGGGTACTCTTCTGAGTAGGTGTTTCCTACTTTAGCTGTAATTTTCCGACCTGTGACGGAGTTTTCAATCAGGTTGAACATGCGTCCAGTAATTCCGAAGTGGTTACGTTTGGCAATCAGTCCTTTAGTCCAGACAAGGTCAAATGCCTTTTCTAGGTCAAGGAAAACAGTTATTAGGTTTTTATCTGTTTTTCTTTTGGCGTTGAAAGCTAGTTTATACCCGCTTCGAGTCTTAGCAGCTGATCAGTGGTGGATCGCTTGTTTCGAAAGCCACATTGATTTTCTAAAAGTAGGTTGTTACTTTCGAGGTGGTGTTTTAATCTATTGGCCAATATTGTTTCCATTAGTTTACGTATGTTATTTGTGAGGGAAATGGGTCGGTATGAGTTTATGCTGTTCGGATCTTTACCCGGTTTAAGGATTGGTACTATAATGGCATGTTTCCAACTATCTGGTATTTCCCCACTATTCCATATTTGGCTAAGCAATTTTATGATTATTTCTGTAAAGTTGGTAGGTAGCTTGTTATAGATGATGTAACTAATTTGATCTTTACCGGGGGATGTTTCTTTTTTTGACCCTAAAGCTATTTCCCATTCATATGTGGTGATTTCACTATTTAACTTTGATTCTTTAGACCTAGGTCTTTAAATAGGTGTTGGTGGGAGGTTTCCACTTTTTCCCGGTGTTCCTGGAATTGTTTGGCGTGGTTTTGATTATTGCTCATGTCTGAGAAGTGTTTGGCTAGCATGTTAGCTTTTTCTAGGATGTTTTTTTAGCACCTCTTATTTTAGGGATTAGGTTTACTGTTTTTTCCCGGATTGCTTTAATTTTATCCCAGACTTGTTTAGAGTTTGATTTTATGTTTAGTTTGTAGCAGAATTGTTGCCGGGATAGTTCTTTTGATTTTTTTAATTGTTTGTTTTAGTTCTTTTTCTTTTTCTTTATTTTGTACAAAATCTCCAGAGTTCCTAGTTCTTTTATATTTGTTAAGAGCAGCTTTTTGCCTTGTGGGCTGTTTTACGTCCATCATTCCACCAAGGCACTGTTTGTTTGGTTTGTAATTTTCCTGATTTTGGAATACACAGTTGGGCTGCTTCTTTTATGCACTTAAGGACGTTATCATTAAAGGTGGTTACGTTATTATGTTCTAATTCCTTGATGTTTATTGCTGTTAGGATGTTTTTAAAAGTATCCCAATCAGCTTTGTGGTATCTCCATTTAGGCGAGATTTCAATGGGATTATGTTGAACTGTTAGTTGTAGGGAGATGATAATGGGGAAATGGTCACTGCCTAACGTGCTTTCTTGATCTTCCCATCAGTTAGATATTTGGGTTAATTTGGGCGTGCTTGTGGTTAGGTCAATTGCAGAGAGGTGTCCATCCTCAGGATCTAATCTAGATTGTGATCTATCATTGAGGATGACAATGTTGGCTTCGGCATTCCATGCCTCTTCCAACCTTCCTCTATTATCTATCCTATTCCCTCCCCACAGTTCATTGTGTGCATTGAAAATCTCCACAGATTATCAGGTTATCTGTTTGGTTTTGGGAAATTTGACGGTATGTGTCGATGCTGACTGGGTTACTATTGCCTCCTGGGTCATAGATGTTTATTATTTGCATGTTTGTTGACCCAATATTAACTAAGGTGTTTTGTATTTCTATTGTTTCGGTGAAATCTATTGTAAGTGTAACTGCTTGCTTTTCTGTGTAGGGCATGGTACCCACAATAAATGTGGCCAATACTCCTCCTTTTCTCCCATTAGGTCTGTTTATAGTTATGCCGGGGGAGTAACCTGGTATTTTAGGGAAATAATTTTTATTATCCGATAGGTGTGTTTCCTGGAGGCATATTATATCAGGTGTATGTTCAGACCTATTGAGTTTGATTATAAATTCTGGGAGGTTGTTTTTTTTTACCACTACAGTTCCACTGCCAGATTATTAGATCCTTTAATGTGCTATCCATTCTCAGCATGGTTGTTAATAGTTTTTATTGGAGCGACTGGTTGATTCTGCGTGAGCCTCAATGTGTATTCAGTTAATATTTGTTGAAATATGTGAAATATTTGTATGATATTAGTTGCCGGGAATGTCGTGGTATTAGCTGCCCCTATGTCTGTTACTATTTCTTGTAATATTTTGCATGTGGTTATTTGGTTGTTGCTATGGATAGGGTTGGTGATTTGGTGTTCCGTTTGAGTGGTTTTATTTGTTGCTTTCACTTTATTGGTGTTTAATGTGTTATCCTCCCTATTCTTTATTGTTTTATTTGGGTTTGGGTAACATGGTTTTAGTGGAGATTGTTTGTTATGTATTTTGTTATTATTTATTTCCTTTTTGGCCTCTGCATACGATAAGAGTTTAGTATTCATTAGATTAATGATTTCATTTTCTTTAATTGAGTGGCTGCATTCAGTTGTCCTAGGATGGTGATTTCCCCTGCAGTTGGGGCATTTCACATACCTTCTATTACATGTGCCCTTGTGGTGTCCTCCACAGTGGGCGCACCTGGGCTTAAAGCGGCATTTGAGGGCATAGTGTCCCCAATGTTGACAGTTGGTGCAGAACCTTGGTTTATTGATGAAAGGTTCCAACCGGTGAAGTGCACCGTGGGGACCTAACCTGATAAGTGGTGGTATGGGTGTTGTTGTTCTTAAAACAGCTATTGGGGTTGTTTGCCCTTTCCGATTCCTGATTCTATAGGCTTTTTCAATTGGCAGCCAGGCTGACGATCGCGTCGCGTTATATACTTGAAGCACGGACGTGAAGGAAAACATCCCCGGACACTAAAACTTACAATACCCATATCATAACCAAAAACATGGAATGCGCGGACTTTAAAGAAACACTCACGTTGACTTTTTTACTTATAAACACAGACACACACTATCAGACAAGACAGAAACGAAGTGTGGATTTTTACTGACAAAAGAAACGAAGTGCTTATAGACACACTTCAGTTTTTTAACATATAAAACATATAAGTTTTTGGCAATTGAATTACTGTCTTTTCTAGAGTATTCGGGTAGCCTTGAAAAGGGCTGCTTTTGTTGACGGGGAGTGATGGCAATCTTTTATTGTCTAAGATTGCGTCCTCGTCTGGAGGGAGGCTTTCCTACAGGATACGGTCTGCTTCTGCGGAAATAGAAGGAGAACTCCTTGGTGTCTACTCGGCAGTCGACAAAACCTCTGTCTGGTTCCTGCTGTTGTTGCTGCTGCTGTTGTTGTTGCTGTTATCTCTGCTGCTTCTGAAGTCTGTACTTCTCTGTCCATTCTTCTTGTTCTTTCTTGATTTCTTCTCTGAAGATTTCTTCTATCAGGTCTTCGGTCACTTTTAACATCCTGACATTCTCTATTTCTTCAGACTTTGGTATCAGGTTTTGCCTGACACGATGTAAATTCACGTAAGCTTCGTTCAGCTTGGATAGTCTGGAAGGCATGTTCATAGGTGGACGAGTCAACCATGGATGGCCAGACTGTAGACTGCCTCGCTTAATATGGTTCAAACGCGGATGCGATAGAAACCACCCCTACTGGGTTTATTTGTTGGACCTGAAAGCTATGATAGCTAATGCCATGGTGAGGGATAGAGAGAAGTCAAAGAGCATATATTCACGGTGTTGTTTGTTTGGAAAACAAGATACAGACTCATTTTTCTTTTCAAAACACAACATTTTTTATTCAAACAAAGAACTAACCACTAACAATTAACAATAACATTAAACAAACTTTATTTGACAAGGTTGGAAACATTGTGAAATCATGTTATATTTGCACTGATGGAATTCATTGGACCATTGATGTACACTACGTTTCCTATCTAAAGACAAAAGATAGCCATAAATGTCACAAAACCATCGATTTACTTTCTCATCGTTTCTAGAAGAATTACGATCAAAATAATTCACTAAATGTTCTAAAGGATATTCAAGACTGCGTTGATGAAGAAAATACACACAATATTGGCCACACACCATTGAATCTGTGCCACGTAAGTTCACATTATTGAATCGTGTCCTCTGGGCATTTCTTCTCATAAAGTCGATGATGTCGTCTTCCAAAGGGGGCAATCCATACGAATCAAAATTCTCCACACAGTCCTCTTGAGGGAAGTAGACGGCGACCCAGTGGGTTCTTGGGAGATGACTGTCGTCCGTGTTGATGACATAAGCTTGATGGTCTTGAGATTTGCGATGAGGTAGTTCATCTCTAGCGCACACGACAGGGTTCCAAGAAGCAGTGTACGAACTGTTGTTCAAAAGATAACAAAGTTCCCAGGTATCCATTTTTTGTTTTGTTGTTTTTTTTCACAGGTAATGATAAGTCATCAATTCAATTCTGACCTTTTGTTTGAAAATCTCTGACAAGTAACCGTTTTTTTGCTTCTTCTCAGCACTTTGGGCTAAGCGAGCTTCGATGCGATAGATCTCCAGGGTAGTCAATGGAGGGTAGGAATGATCATGCAAGCCTTTATACCACTCATGCAAGACTGCTTCTTCCGAGATGATACTCCAAGCATCGTCCAGATACTTGTCCAATATTTCTTCTTGGCTCATCATCAGACATTTATCGTGTTGAATTTGACTAGGATGATCAGTTTGACATTCATATCAATCTTTTTTGGTCAATTCCGTATTTTTATCAGACAGGTGTTTGGCAAAACAGGACACTAAATGTTGTTCTTGTTCTGGCCATCTGGACGTGACCACTATGTCCTCTTCGTCTTTGTCTTGGGGTTCTGCTTGCACGGTATCAACCATTCCATTTCCAAACATTCTCTACTGCTCAACGAAGAATAAGAGTCTTCCATAGTTTCTAATAGTCTAGAATGAATTCTCTCAAACTGTTGATCTCTATGGTATTATCGAATTTGGCATACAAGATGATGTTCACCGTCTCGGTGAGAGCTTCTGCAAACTGAAGTTCCACACGCAATTGACCAGATTTTATACGAAATGCCGTGACTGGTGTTGGTTCCTAGTTGCCCGGTAGCTTCGTACAGGGACAAGTACGATTTTAAGTAATTAATCTCGGCAAAGGTAGGTTCGAAGGGTCTGGTACACACGGTCTTGCCATCGCGACTGATTTCGATCTCGGACACTCTTTAGTGCTTAAACTGGAAAGGAGTTTGATCATGGGCTCCGTTGAGGGCTGCATTACTGACGTTACCGACGATTAAACGTTTGGGTAACTGTCCTTGGAACAGATGATCTTCGATCTTGGATCGGAGTCCAGCAGCAATGGTGAAAGCTTTCACTTCTACGCGTCATATCGGATACTTGGTGGTCGTTCTGCTCAAAGTGTGACTGATGTCGTTTCCCGCCCGTAAAGTCTGGCTTCTTGGATGATAGTTTTGTACTCGTTGACATGAGCCATAAAATGGAAAGCGACACTGCTGCGATTTAGTCTCAGGCGAATATCCACTCCGTTGAGCAAATACTTGTCTTGCAACCACATGTCCAAATGCAACGATCCATCAGTTCTAATCTACGGCCTTGCAGGATTTTCTGTCGACGGTCGTTAAAGCCCAATTTGCGAGGATCGTCATCTACTGTCGGGAGTCACTTCTTGATGGGCACGTGCGATGCTCCGATGGTAAGATTGGTTGTACGCTTGGGTTAAGTGTGGCAAGACGTCGATGTACTTGAGAGTGTTTTGATGCGTAAAATATTTCCACATGCGTTCTTTTAAGGTGCGTTGAAAACGCTCCACGATGCTGACTTTGGTTTCGGGATTCTCGGTGGTGAAAAAATGAATGTCACGTTTCTTCAATTCTTTTTGGAAAGCTTGGTTCAGAAATTCGGTGTCTTTGTCGGTTTGCCATCGAAGAGGGTGACGCCAGCTTTGTTTCAACACCAGTTTCAGTGCTCGCACTAACTCACTGCTCGATTTGGAAGTCAAAGGTAAGACCAAGTCAAATTTGGAAAAAACGTCGATGACTCAAAACAAATATTTGTAGCCACGATTGTAGGTGTCCAAATGAGAGACATCGGATAAATCAGCTTGCCATTGATGATCGATACCCTCCACTCGGGTGCGACTTCTGGAAAATTTTCGTCGAATGGGTTTGTGTAAGGTGTACGTGGCTTGTTCTTGTAAACATCGTTGCACTTGAGGTAAACGGACACTTTTCAGCCCAGTTTTGGCAGCACGATTTAATTTCTGAACTACTCCGTAACCTGCAGGATGGGATGGATCGTAGTAAATGCTGGCTAACACCTTCTCCATTTTTTAAATAAGTTGTCCACTCTTCACTGATGCTACTCTGGATTTGGCGAGTGGGTGGTTTAGAAACGGCTTTACGTGTAAGATGTGACACGGGAGTAGTAGTCGAGGGTAGTGGTGGTGGTGTTGGTGGTGTCGGTAATGGAAAGGCTTTGGGCTTCTTTTCTTTTTTCACTTCTGGTGTCCCTTCTTTCTTTTTGACTTCTGTCAAAGGAGGAGTGGACATCATCTTTTTAACCCATTCTTTAAGTTCTTCTAGTTGGGGTGTAGGGGAGTGGGTAAACAAGGACGCTGCAATCTTACTAGGGCTGGGAGCTGCTGACGGTGTTTGAGAGACTTCTCGTGCCGCTTCTTCCTCAGGTATCCGTGGAGCTACATCTTTTTTGACCACTGGTGGTAGTGGTGTGATGGACTTTTCTTCAGGGTCTTAAAATCTTTCAGAGTGTGTTGAGCTGTTTTGTCTAAAGCTTTCTGGCAAAAGAGTTGCAGTCAATGCAACAGTTGACCGTACCGTTGCGATTTTTCCGTTTCTGACAAATCGCTAAGATCCATCAATGAGTGCAATTCGTGTTGTAACTGTGACATCTCGGTCAAATGAGGATTGGGGGGTAAATGTGGGGTCAGTTGTTCTTGTCAACGATGGTATTCCATCCATCATTTGTAAGGCACTAAAGTCAGTTCTTGTCCTTCGATCAGATTTCAAGGATCATGTCTGAGATCTTTTGATTCCAGAGGTCCCTTTTGTGTTCTTGACCATTCTATCTTGGAGTTATGGCGGGTAAAATATTTCCCAACATACCCAACATAGGTCTCGCTATTACATTGGTAAGAAGTCCTAACAGGGGTAAAAATCCTCCGCGTTGCACTAACATCTTTTTCTTTTGACGAATGAATGGGTATTTTCTTTTGGACCATTTGGCAAAGAACGTGTCGATATTTGGCTAATAATTTTTTTCTGGTTTTTAGACAAAGGTAGCGTTCCTTTCAAGCCATTCAGACAACATTCGCTCACGGTATCGACGACGTCTTTGGAGGTGGTTTGAATGAGTTTTTTTTCGCATTGGTGGAGAAGCTTTGGACAGGACGGACATGTCCCAATGTTTGACTAAACGAGGAGGCAGTCCTTTCATTTTCTTTCCTATGTGGGGAGAAGAAGGATCTCTTTTGGAGGGTGACATCTTTGTTGGTTGGTTCATTGGTTCCAGGGCACACACCAAAAATGCAATAACGTTGATGACTTGGCACACGGCCTTTTATCCTTTTTTTGACTATCGCCTCGTCATAAAGGTGACAATTTGTTTTCCAAAATCAGTGGCTTCTCCTTTTATTTGGAAGAGTGTGCCTTTTCAGGTACAGACGTCGATGTTTGGCTAAGCGCTTGCTAGGATGACGTGACTGTCTTTTTCTTTTTCCTTTACCTTTCTGGACAGGAAATCGACGATGAGAGAACATCTTTGGGGCACAAAATACACTGAAGTCCATGACTCGACATGTGTCCTTTTATCTTATTTTTTTGTGGAGCTTGTTCTCTATCTTTTTGGCGAAATTATCTAATAACTTATCCATTAATAGAAAAATCCACCCCTTTGGTGGCATCTCCTTTTCTTTGGACGAGGGTGTCTTTTCAGGGACAGACGTTGATGTTTGGTTAAGCGTTTTTTTTCGGATGACGTGACAGTCTTTTCTTTTCCCTCTTTCTTTTTGGACAGAAGAACGACGGTGATGACAGTGTGCACATCTTTGGGCGTTCAGGAGCACAAAAACTCTGATCTCTATCGTTTGCCTGGGGTCTTTTTATACTGGAATGCGACGCAACTGATTGTCGGCTCGTCGTATCATTTTCACGGCAGGCATCACACGTCGTGGAGCGGTTCGCAACGGACTCAAATCGGGACAGTTCTTGCTTGGACAAATCCAGTAAACTCTTTAACACGCCCGATATCTCTTGGACATTAATTTTGGGGACAGGTACTTTGTGAGCAGCGGCCACTGCCACTAATGAGGAAGAGGGTGTTACCACAGGAGGAGAAGTTTTTGGAGACGCAGGTTTCCAATTTTTCACCACGTTAGGAAAGACACGTGTCAAATAGGGTTTGGCAGGCATCAACAGCAACGGAGAAGTGGAAGAACCTGAGGCTACTGGAGACACAGTCACCGATGCGACAGGTCGTGGTTTGCGAATGTAAGGTTGCGTCCTGGCGAGTAGAAGCTGTTTTCTGTGGGCTTTTCGTTTTCTTTTTCTGAGGCTGTGACCTGGTCCTGACACTGCTGCTCTTTTTCTTTTTCTTCTGGGTACGTTGGGGATGAGTGGCTTTTTTCTTGGACAGAACTTTGGGAGCATTGGGATTCCCTTTTAAGAGGGAGCGAATGATGACACCTCATAGAGAACCGCTACCTCCAGGTTTCAAAATGATTTGCTTTTAGGTTTGAGAGTCGATGCGAGGATCGGCCAGTTGCGTCAAGGCCACTTTGTTTCTTCAAAAAATGTTTGGATTGATGTGGAATGTGAATGATGCCTTGCAGTAATTGACGTGCTGTCACCGTAAACCATCGTAAGACTTCTCTGAGACTGGCTTCTAAGACACTAGCACGTATTTGTGGATTTTTTTCGCGACTGATGTCGTAGAAGGCACGAATCAATTTGACGAAAAGATGAGACTGAAGGGACGTCATATTGACGCTGAGTGAGACAGAACCAAAGTGACCGAGGTTTTTAAAGATTTTTTTTGGGTTGTGGTTGTTAAGTCGACGACGGGGACGTGTACAGGACAGGCCCTCCGTCTTGGCACCAGTGGTGAAACAGATGGGTACGAAATTGCAAATAATCGGGGATGGTAGGTTTTAAGTCCACGAGTAAATAAGCGTGTGGGGTTTGAGTGGCATCGTCGTACGCATGGTTTAGGCAAGGCGTTCCTAACTGTTTGGCTAAGACTTGCACTTGCGATTTATCTCTAGGGCTTTTAAACAAGACCACATAATGAGCATTGAGACTGGTGGTGCGATGGGCTTTACATTGTTGAAACAAATTTTGGGTAATGTAAATGACACTGGCATTATGATGATGCCCTTTGCGCGTAAACCAGAGTTTAATTTCTTCTTCGTCTTCTCCTAACATATCGTCGAAGATGACTAGATTGGTTTGACTAGGGTCAGACACGACTCCGTCGTGTTCGCCAGGAATGCCTTCCACAATGACGATGGAATCGTCTTGACTTTCTCGCAGAAGTCTGTACGCCGATTGCCACTCTTTGTAACACCACACGATTCTTTGAGGTGGACGATCGATCAAACTATGTTTATGTTCGATCAAACGTTTGACAAATTCGGTTTTTCCTCAACCGTTAGGTCCTTCAATGAGCATGTTATAGGGATGGCGAAGATACAAGGCCTCCAAACTGTCACGATCTAAGTGTTTGTCGATGACTTTGAAAGTGGAGGAAGATGGAGTAGAGACAGTAGAGGTAGACATAGTAGTGTAGGGAATGTCACTTTTGACACGAAGACAGACAAGACAAGAGTTTTTATACTTTTTTCAGGACACGTTTATTGCCATCTTTAAACGTGAACAGCACGAAAGACAAAAATACATACAATCCAAATGGATAAGTACATGAATAAAAGACACATCAAAACAATCATAGTGGAATATAAACAAGTCTTTGTACAACATTTTTGGTGATCAAGATGTGGAATCGTAGGGACAGTGTGTAATGATCTTAGAGTCTCTACACTCCTTGGCACAGTCACACAGGGGCCTTCCGGAACGGTCTTTCGGGGATGTCAATGACGGTCCTGTCCTGTCCTGAAGGGAGTGGTTCTTCTTCTTCTTCTTCTGGCACTGTCCCTAACAGAGGTTTAAAAGTTACTTTTTTCACTGAACGTTTGAATTTTTTAGGATGACAAATCTTGGGCATAGTGTGGCACTTCTTTTGTCCAAGTCTCGAAACCCCAACTTTTCCAGTCACGAACATCTTTCCAGTGAGTGTGTTCGTCACAAGCTACACACACATGGTCGTACACATCTTCAATACCTAAAAGCTGACGAATCTTTCTTTCCTGTAGAGGTCGAGAAGTATCGAGATGAAAGCGCAAGGCTTTTAGCAGAATGAGTCTCTCGTGTACATTTAAAGGGACCACTTTCATACTTTTCTGAATGCTATGTACTGTTCGTAAAGAGTCCACAAGGAATCGGACGGTAAACGAAATCCCAGAAAGCAAGTCACTAAGACACACACCACACGTCGACCCCAATTCAGTGGACACAGTCCTTGTAAAACACAATGGTAATCCTTCTCTGTCTGAATAATGTCATTGATTTTCTTCCACGGAATATGTTGTATCACGAATGATAAAGGTCGTGGCATGGCAGTCTGTTTTTATACCTCTTTTTTCGGAGGTAATACATGTCCTTTTTGCACAGAAGTGGTCGTACTCCGTCGACGTATCCAAACTATTTAGTCACTAACTCACACGACACATGCCGCACAGAAGTGTCCTCTTGAACTAAGTTTACATTGTGTAAAAGATTTTGGTAACCCTCCAACTCTTCTTTTGGAATTCGGTGTAGAATGGCTAGCCCGTGAGAAGTAGGATGAGTATCAACCAATGTCTTCTGGTCCTCGTCCAGTTGAACAATGTCTGACCACTGGAAAGCTTTCACATGAATCAGTCCTCTTAAAGCATTTAGGTACCAGAGGTTCAAACATCTGTGACGTAACGGATGCAATTGTTCTTTGCGTTTCACTTGTATTTTGACCAACTCTCGCTAAATTCGTTCTCTTAACTCCACAGGCAAACCACGAATGTTCTCTTGTAAAGTATTTATTCAAGAATCACTGGATCGTGGCCAATAGCCTCGTTTATATTTGTGACTGAAGTAGTGTCCTTTCATAATCAGTCTATCGTTTACTTTGGAAAAGAGCATAGTTTAAAAATGGAGAAATAATTCTGAGTTTGCGTTTCACTTGTATTTTGACCAACTCTCGGTAAATGCGTTCTCTCAACTCCACAGGCAAGCCTCGAATGTTCTCTTGTAAAGTATCCATCCAGAGGTTAATGAGGTCGCCCCACTAAATGTAGACAATCCGAAGACCATCGAGAATGCTCCAGGTAAGAGGAATCTTTCTGTTCCAACTTCCAACTAGTGAAGTGACACACCGCAACTGAAGCACTTAACTTTATCCCCGTCGCCCAAGTAAATAAATCCGGCTCTAGCTAATTCTTCGGGGGTAGGTCCTCCCAGATATTTTGGCTATTTTCCTCGGAAGGTTTGGAATCGACTTTCGAAGTCGCAGTATTCAGGCAATCGCACAGGGAACGAATATTCGTCTTTCACAGGTTCATTTCGATGAGGGTACGGTGAAATCTGCAGGAGTTTGCTCAGTTTTGGATGACATCCGTAGGGTGGTAGCCGCATGGCTTCATAATGATGACATCCGCCATGAAAACCAGTAAAGTGAAAAGGTGTACGATGACGAGTGGCGTCGCTTTCGCATCCGTCAGGTTTGACACGCACAGCTTCACTTTCAATGGTAGGTGTAGTCATAGCAATTATCCCATGATGTGGTACAGCATCATACTCGAGTTTCTCGTTGGTCTTGCGTCTTACGCTTGATACTTGCTGTGTGAAAGAATTCATCTTTCTCGCTTGGTGTTGGTAGTTACAATGAACTATCGGTCTTGGGCGTTGTCGAATTTTTATATGCTGACCAATATCAGTGTGTCCGTAAGGTAAAGTGAAGTGGTTGGGAAGCCGAACTCTTTTCTGGTACACGATTTGATAGACTTTTTCCAAGGGCCAACTGACGATTTGGTGTGTGGGTAAATGTACAATCTTGTGCGGTTCGTTGGTGGTCACTTTAAAGTTTCCATCCTGTCCAGACTGCAAGGCTTCTTTCAATACGCCAAAGGTCACACTTGACTGGTGCGATAAGTGAGAGTGTATCCTTTCACTTTACACTCCGTGTGCACTTTTCCTTGTTTGTCCCGGTATTCGTAGCCGTAATTTTTGGGACCGCCACTAGCAAAACTTAGAATCTTGTCGTCGGGATGCTCGTCCATCCAGGCTCCCAAACGGTCTCCTTCGATGTCAGGATGACAGTGACCTAGTCGATCGATGTAGATGCAACTGTCCGTGTCAAAGTACAGTACACGATCTCCCAACAGTTCTAAAGCTTCGTACAATTTTAAGCAAGCATGGGCTTTCACGTAAGCTGCAATGATGACATTTCCAAATTCGTCGTCTTCTACAAAGTCCAGTTCTTTTTCGTAATTGACTAAGATCAATTCTTCACGAACAACGTCCACGTGTTTCATGTATTTGGTTTTGTCGTGAATCATCTGGAAGTAGCGGGAAGGTTCTGTCAAATGCTCCGTCTTAGGAAAACATGGTCGTTGTACCATTTTGCCCCACAAGCAATTTAACATCACTTTAGCAAACGATCGCCTTCCTTCGTTTTTACCGATGTGGTCTAAAGTGATGCCTTCCTGCTCCCAGTATTTCTCTTTGATTTTCTTTTGGCCTTCGGGAGTGGCACCAAGAAGGATAGCCACTGGCTTTTTGTTTCAGTTTCAAAAAGTCATTCACGTAGTCTGCGAAAATGCCCTTGTGGCATTTTTCTGTGTTGGGAAGGTGGTAAATTTCGTACACTTCTAACAGTTGGTATCCCAGGTCCAGAGCTTCGAACAATTCCACGCGGACCCACGTTCCTGTCAAGACGCGTTCTTCCTGGGTGTGCTGACAAGGTTTGTCTTATTTGCACGTTTCGGCACAAGTAAGGCACAAGGGAAACATCAGTTTTTCTTGGCAATGATGTGGTAACACGGGATGGTACAAATTCTTGGGAGGCAAGACTTTGCGCTTGATCAATCCTTTGTATTGTCGAATGTTGTCCACGCGATGTGTTCCGTCAGAAATTGTGGGTGCCCAGTGGGAAAGTGACAATATTTTCACATGTACGGATACAGAGAACACACGTCCAAGTATTTGATTTCTTCTCCTTTCTCCTCGTCGGCTTGGTACAGCAAACAGGTGGCATTCGTCCGTCCTCCGTACAAGCTGTCCCGCGGATTCAGAGGGTCCACCAGCTTGTAACTTTCCACGATGCGTTTAAACTAAGGAATTGTTTTCAATCGGTGATCGTACTCGTGTTCCCACATTTCTACCACTTGGTATCCTTGCTGTTCTAACTTCAATCGCCGCTGATATGTGGCCTGGTACAAGTCTTCCATGGTTCGTTGTAAAAACTGATTTTTATTGCCACGTTGAGGGTAACAGATGGGACATCCGTGAAATAAGCAACCGTTAAACTCGTACACGATCTTGGGGTTTTCTAAGTCCCAGCCATCTACCGAATACGTTCCGATGGTCTTTTTGCCTCCTCTGTTGCGGGCGTGTTGGATCCATTTGTCTTCCTTGTCGCACAAGTAATGTAACCAGATTAGGGCTTTGACCGAGTATTGACGTTTGACAAAGTTCGTCGTTTGAGGACTTATGACAGCCAGGGTGTTTTCGGGCATGAATCGTTGGCGGTACACTAAGGAACACGCTTTGGCAATGGTGCAGGCTTCTTTCAAAGGATCGATCCTTCCGTGCTCGATGAATAATTCTCTAAATTTTCCACAGCAGGGCCGACAAATGATCATGTCGGAACGACAATACTTTAACATTTCTTCCTGAAAGTCGAAGGGGTCCGAAGCGTGAGTGTGGTACCAAGTGTAGAAAGCTTCTCGTTGTTAGGTGAGCATGTTGTCGGGGTCGTAGTAGTGAGCCTCAGGCAAATGGGGTAGAACAGCTTGTTGATTGGCTTCGGTATTGAAAAAATGCGGAAATAGCTTTTGGCCATTTCTGTCATTCCAAACGTTTTAGGCATCCGATTCAAAGGCATGGCCGAGTAACTCATCGAATCTTTAAACTGCACTTGTCCCACCGTATCTCGAGAAATTGTGAGCCATCACCGTGGCATAGCGATGGCAATCTCCGTAATGTTCGATGTCCTCTTGGCTCCACGTCTCGTTGATGGGGTCTAAGATCCAATGGGCAAAATCGGCTAGCGTGTTCGGTCCACGAACGATTTTTTCACGTCCTCCAGGAATCTTGCTGAAGTGAGGGCAATGACTAAAGATAGGCTCTTGGATGCACTTCTCGCACGCTCGGTGAGCCACGCAGAAATTAGGAATGTGAATACCAGTCTCTTGCATGCATTCGAAATCAAAAAAGATGAAATTGCCTTTCTTCTGGTTATCTTCCTCGTCATGTTTGGAATGGTATTTTTGAATGTAGCATTCGTGTTCCAAGTTCACGATTTGGTGACAAATCTGACATTGTTTCTTTCCTGAACATACGTCTAGCTTGGCAGTGTTGGTACGTATGCCTTGTGCACAAGTTGGGCACAATCTCAGCAGCTGACAAGCACTTTTCCGATGTTAACCTTGCATCTTTAGATGTTGTTGGTAACGGATCGGACTGACAAACGTGCGCTGACAAGCTGGGCAATGAACTCGTTCTTGTCTTTCGTCCAGACAGGGTTTAGAAGCCAACCATCCCTCACATTTCGAGTCGCAATGTTTGTGTTGCTCTCGATTGTTATAGCCATAGTCACATTTCTCACAGTAATAACCGTGTCCCAGGAATCAAGTGATACTGGTAATGGCATCGAGATGAGCATTGTGATGATAGACGTGAATGTATTTTCCGTCTTTGAAAGTTTTACCTCGAAACAACACTTCTTGAAGGTGTACTTTCAATGTTTATCGTGGAGCTAAGACGTCTTGCAATTTCGGCATTTCAGGAATGCCACAGGGTGTGTCTTTGGATATCCCCGCTTGCTGTAACAGGAGTTCTGCTTCTTTTCGTTGTTTGGCTCGACCAGATTTTTCAATTGTTCGCCAAGCTCTTTTCCATTCTACCGTGTCGTTGATGTCGGCATACGTTCGTCCCACCACGATGGCTCGGGCTAAGCACATCTTGTCTTGAGGGTTGTTAATTTGAACGAGGCTTTTTTTGGTGCTGCGAAGGTCGTCCACCAATAACAGCTTTTTGCGTCCTGTCCCTTGGGGAAGAGAAATGTGGGTCATGAACACACGTTTTTCCGTCAGTGATGTGAAACTTTTCGTTTGACTGTTGCAGGTGTTAAATCTTGTCGATGACTTTGGAAGGTGTCAGTTCTGATGGGCTTCTAAACTCGATCCAAACGGGGAACTTCAAACTGCCATGATGAATGGAAAGTCTCAAGCGATCGTCTTCTTTGGTTTCACATTGCTGTTTCAGTGTGGTTAACAAAGAATTCCACACATTGGTGATGAACCCCTCTGCTTTCTCCAACGGTACGTCGGACTTGAATTCTTTAAACTTCACCATGTACGTGTAGACTGCGGTTCTAAATTTTCTAGAGGAGCGTTTGTCCGTTTCTGGAATGTGATAGTACTTTTCAGGGTATACTGGTAGTGATGGCGGACTTTGGCTTGGTGTAGACACTCTGGGTCTGGATTCTGGCTCACTCATCTCATCTTCAAAATCGCTGGCATGAATTTGAGCCAAGACTTCAGCTACTGTGCAGGGCGATAAGACACCTTTCTGCGTCTTACTTTCTTCTCCTGTCTTCAAAAATGATGCGATCGTTTCATCTTGACTGCAAAATGTCAAATGACTACATTTGAAACGCCATGGACCCCTATATATTCATGTCAGACCAGTGTATTTATAAAGTGACAGTGCCTTCTCTCTCAGTATTCATTTCACTCTCAAGCCGACCAACACATTGGAAGAACCCACACAGATCGAACTTCTGATCAGAGCTTTGGGAAGTGTCATAAGAAAGTTTTCTTCAGACGAGCCGACGGACTACTCCCCCTCCTTTTGAGATAAAAGTCAAGACACTTGCTATATTTGTCAGAAGAAAGGGCATTGGGCTATGGAATGTCCAGACCGTAAAAAAAGCAAGACCAGTGTCAAAAGAGACAAAAGTCAAGATACCTGTTATCATTGTCAACATAAAGAACATTGGTCTTCAGACTTCCCTAAGAATCAACAGGAGCAGGAGGAAGAAGAAGGAGAAGTGCCCTCGGCAAAGGAAGAACCCCGACAGGTTCAGAAAGAGAAGAAAAGAAGACGAGAAAAAAGTGAAGAAGAAGAGGAGGAAAAACCCGTGAAAGTGAAGAAATTCAGAAAACAGAGAGAGTGAAAGAAAAAAGACAGAAGAAGCCTATGAACGTTTAAAAGCGTTGTGTTGTGTTGTGAATTGGATTGTAAAACTTGTAACAGAATAGACCAGACAGAAAAACGTAAGTGTCTCTTGGTTTTGATCTTTTAGAATAAGGGCCTACACTCACCCACTCACACACGTACATCATAGGGTTAAAAAAGGGATTTTGAGTTTTAATTGATTGAGGCAAAATGAATATTATCTCATTTCGAAAGAAATGGGTGGCCCTGAAAAGGGCCGTTGGGTGTTTGTTGTTTTAAAATAAAAACAGACTCAGAAACGAGAAGCAATCAGCTTTAATTGCCTTAAGTCTTTGCGGCGGCCAAGGCCTACTTCTGGACTTGCTCCCGTCGATGATTTGGTAGAAATCACTAGGGTTGGTATCTCAGGCCTAGTAACCGGATTGGGCTGTTTGGCTCGGGAAGGTCTTTTTCTGTTGGGTCGTAATAAAGAAGTCTGATACATTTGTTTCAGACTTCTTAACTCTACCAAAATGTCCAAGAATACCATTACCTTTTGACTTTTACTGTTCTCCTTCTCTTCTAGACCTTGTTTCTTCTCTGCTTCTTCTTTTCCTGTCGTTTCCTGCTTGTCTCTTCTTCTTCTCGCTGTCGCTGTTGCTGTTGAAGGAAAAAAGCTTGTTTTGCTTCTTTCTGCTGTTGTTAAAATTTCTCTAATTCTTCTTTCTGTCTCTGTTTAAAATCGTCGAGGTGTGGTAAGGAAGGAGAAGGTGGCGAATGCACTGGTACCGGAACAAACTCCTTCGAAGAAGAAAGAAAATCCACTAAATCCCGATTGAAATCGAACTCTTCTGGACGTAGATCTGTGTTGACTTTGGTAACCGCTGCTATACCATAGCTTCTCGTCACTACGGCCGGTGCACCCCAATTCATCGTCTTCTTAGTTTCCGTCATGTTTCAAAAACAATGTTGCATCGATTCACTTCGCACAGACGCTAGCGCACCTATATAGGGAATGTAAAGTCACAGGTAGCTCTCTTCGGACAGACTCCGCGCAGTAGCTGAATTTTGTAACGCGTGATGGGATTGGTGAAGAATCTCAATCCGTTTAGATCCGCTCTTCCACTATAAATAAACGCGGTTCACTTCATTACCTTCACCTGTTCTCGTCACAAAATGTGGACAAACGTTGAATCCACTACTCTCGTATCGTCGATGCTGTTCCGTACGGACTTACCCATGTATGTTAATTCATCATGGACCATCATTCGGATAACCGATACAACTGTTTGGAAAAGAAGATGCTATGCGGAGAGACAGAGCTGTCTGAAGCGAGTCCTCATCTACTGTCCAGAGGTTAGACAAGGTTTGAGAAAGAGAAGATCAGTGAGATGCCCTCTATGTTAGCGAAATGGTGTTAGCATAAAATCAACGGCCCTTTTCAGGACCACTTCATATGCCTCGAAAAGATTTACTCTTTCTTGCCTATATTTTATATATGTCTCTGTCTCTATTGTATTTGTCCCTACCTAGGGTAACCGCGAGTATTCATATCAGCCACTTGCAACATTGTTGCCAGTACCGTGACGTCACCCTACCTGTTCCATTCCTATTGTCTCGATATAGTCCCAATATTGTTTTGTCTCTATAGTGTCCCGGGGGGTCTGTAATGTATTTTCCCATTGTCACTATAAATCTTGTCTCCATAGTGTCCCGGGGGTGGGGGTGGTCTGTAAAGTATTTTCCATTCTCTCCAAAGTATCCCCTATCACTACCCCCCCCCCCCGGAAAAAATCATTTGCATGCCTATACTTATTTCATGCCTGTTCAACAATAATAATAATGAGAAAACAAGTTTTCTGCTAAGTGCCAAAATGTTGTGAATACTTGATACATTGATTGTGTTTAATTGTAGAGGCTAATTACCCCTTCGTGTTGAGGCATTGGGAGTAAATTACCTTGTTTGCCAGGATATACACAACGGTGACAATGGATGACGGTCTAGGTCAGAGTCAAACACACGACCCATCGCTTGTGAGTGTGAATACTAATGTCCGTTTAATGTGGAGAGTATAGTATTATTTACAGAACCATAATTAAAAGGATGTTTTGTAAATACTTTAATGCTGTCAGTTTTTAGGTTCTGAATGAGAATTTTGAGAACCAGCACCCGGAAGATAATGCACTAGAGAATACCGAAGACAGTAGATTGAGTGACATATCCTGTGGTGCATTTTGATGTCACAGTGAACTTTCCATTCATTCCCTGTTCCCATTCATTCCCTGTTTGCATGGTTTGTATAGCTTCATAGTTGATATGGATTCCTCAGGCCTCACAAATTTTATCAGCATGTGAGTCAATAATTAGGTTATGTAATTTTTTTTATTGCAGAAAAACAACAATGTATTGGCAATATGTCAAACTTTATGATCAACCTTTAGTTGTAAAAAGTAAGCAAAAAGGTTTTGTTCATTTGTCAACTATTGTTCCGACATGCAAAAGACTTAATGTATGACTACCATATCTACTGCAAAGGCAGGAAACACATTTTTCATACTCTTATTACAGGGACTAGATACACCATCATGCAGTATTGCTGTTCAATGTCAGACTAAAAGGATACTTAAGAAAAACCAAACAAGCAAACGAAACATATAACATTGTATTAACTAAGCTCAGTATGATTATGTAAGCGTTTGACTCGGTAGACCAAGCACTTGTGAACTTGTTATTATTTAGCAATGATACACTTTAATTGATACACATATTCATGAGAAACTTTCATGTACTTGTCAGCATTCATACATGACACTCATGCAAAAAAATGAGCTTACTTTTTCAATGTTACGTATGCATAAGTCCATTTTCAAAATGTTGGTAAACACATTTAAGCTATGTACAGATGATATCACATTTCAAGAAATAGAAGTACTGCTAACTTTGCTCAATACATTTTGTTTTCTCTTTTATTCAGAACAATGAAGTGAAGAATAGTTACGAATAGTTATGACATGGAGAAAGAGGGACTTTCTAGAGCCATAAAAAACTGCAGAACCACAGTGTGGAGGTGGACACTATTATTACAGACAGGCATGTTCAGATACAGAAATGGATCAGAGAGAATATGAGAGCCACACACTATTATGATGTGTGACATGTAGCCAATGGTATGTAGATATTGCAATTTTTACTACACTGAATGATGCCATTTGATAAAACTTGTATACAAGCACATATAGTAGTATAACAGTCCTATATTTAAAGTTATATTACAGTTGGACAGTGAACATATCACTAGGAATACAGTCAGCCCCCCCCCCTTAATATTTCTGGTCCCTCCTCCCCGGCCATGTACATACACACACAGAAGGGAGAAACTAACTAAAGCAAAGCAACTCGAACTTGAAAGAGTTTAATCAAAACAAAGCTAACATAGAGTCGTTTTTGTAGCACATATTCAAAATCATATATAGCAACAAAAATTATTATTATTATTATTATTATTATTATTATTATTATTATTATTATTCATTCATTCATTCATTCATTCATTCATTCATTCATTCATTAAACTATGATTTATATGTATGTTAAAATGAATACTATTTAAGTCTTGTTTCCATTCCATTATTTCTCTTTGGTAAATTGTCAGTATGAATATAGGCAGTGGATGACATTTTTCAGTTTCTTGAATTACTGGGGTAACAATTTTTTTTCAGACTATGTTGAAGAATTGATGGCAATGCTGGAGGAAGTGGTCAGGAAGCCGAATTCAGTTGATAGTTATTGCCACTTCTATGCAGCAATGTATCTATTATGACTGAAAATAGAATATACATCAAATATGTAAACTTGAATAAAGTTATGTTATTTCATGTATCCCGGTTTTCTGTTACTTATTTCATGTTTTCAGAGTCAATGCCTTTAGCATAAAATTAGATTTTACTAAAAGCAGTGTTAGGAAGCTAAATGAATCAAAAGTGAACATGAACAGACAGCAATATGTTTTTAATGTCATAGTAGAGAATCTGTTCAAGAAATGAAATTATAGAGGATTAAAGAATTTTTCATGAGAATTTCCAAGTTAATGGACGAATGATTTTAACAGGATCTATTATCAAAATGAAAGGTTTGGGTAAAATATCCAAGCTCAAGGAAAGTGATAGTAATGATACATTTTGTCAATAAAGGATGGATTTTATGAAAAGGAATTTTAAACATAATTTTCAGATGCGTATAAAGCAATCACTTGTTCCAAAATTGACCCTGATAGTGGCACCATAACTACTGTAAGAATATTTTTCCTACAAGTGTTTATGTACTCGGACAGGATTTTCTTGCAATTTCCATATTGCTGAATGTAGGCACAGTATGCTACTTCCAGGACATATTCATCCAAGCAAACTGTATGAAACCTTGGATGATCAATGATACAATCCACCTTGACCTCCTCAGTCTTATTCAAAATCATAATCTCATTAAATCATCTTCACTTCTCAACTATTTCTTTAACTGCTGCAATTTCCACAGGTACACCAATATACATGGTAAATACACTCCATCATTCGTTATTGTGTTAGATAACAAACTGGTGGGTAAAATGTATGAGAAGTTCTTGCATGCTAAATTATGAAATATATGTACCGGTATACGTGATGCATGGTTAGACTTTTGTTCTACCTTTTGTACCACAATGAACATTTAATCAGCAATATATTATTCTCAAGATTTGTTTTCCCATAAATTTATATACTTCCTCTGCCACTAGTATTATTAGTACTATATACCTTGACCCACAGAGAAACTGTATGCTTGCTAAACATCTGGATACATCAGGTCTATGATTGCGTTTTCTTTTTAATAAAAATTCTTCAATTTTACTGTCTGTGGAGGGTAGTAAACAATCACACCCAAAGTACATTCGGGGTCTGCATTTCTTCATGGTTTAAAAGAACAAACTTGGCATAAAGTTAATAAAGTATTTATTTCTACACCTCTCACAGTCTGAGTCTTAGTGTTTAACTTTTAACACCACTAGTTACTGATGAACCACGCCCACATGAAAATCTTCTCTGAAGACATCCAAGTTTCGCCCAAATTCGCGCCCTTCTCTTTTCATTATGAAATTGTAATAACATTAACCAAAGAATAATAATAATTGCCATCATGATAATAGTAATTACCAGAATGAATAGCCCAAGCACTGCTCAGCCTCGTTATGCCCTATGTTCTCTTTTGGGCCCTCGTCCACGTTCTCGTCTCGTTCGGGCTTAAATTGGTACTGTTTAACCTCAGCGAGCAGAATCTTTTTAAGATTCATTACGTTCGCCATCTTCTATGAGTTCACCTTCCTCACACGACGAAAATGAGCATAACAAATTTGCCGTAAATTCGCTTGAATCATCACTAGATTCAGCCATCATCACTACATACGCTAAACTTTAGGGACTTCCCGACATTACGTCACTTCCGGAAATCCTGTTATTACCGGAAGTAAACAAATATTTCAAGCGTTTTCCGTAATACATCGATAAATGCACATATTATCTTCATTTTCTTCTCTGTGAGTTAAAATATGCATTTTTAATGCACATTTGTGAGTTATTTAGCGATAAATGAACATTCTGATATATAGTGTGGATTACTCTCTAGTAGACCTTTAAAGCAGAATAATGACTTAGATGAACTGTCAATATATTAAAATATTTTAATTACCTCTTGTTGGTTCGTCATTTCGCTTAGTTTCTATTCCACGCTAATTTCCATACGCCAGTACGTGAATGCCTGACAGTTCAGGTTCAGTGTACAAGAAGCTAACCGTGTTTGTGGTACACTACTTTCTTCATAATAACCACATTTCATGTTGAAATCATAAGTGTGTCTTTTATTGATTTAATTAATGTAAATACAAATAGAAACTTAGCAAGAAAAGAATCAACTTATCAATTTGCGTATGTGATTGTGAACAACAAAAAAATCGTATGACTACATTTTGTAGCGGACAAACTCGCAGGGATGTGAGGATTTCATTCACTCAGTCAATACACAGTTGCCTAGAGCACATCGTAACTTCATTCAAAGTGCAAATATGTGTATTTGTATGTGATATAAATAAAATATATGTATAGTATATACACTTTATCAACGATATACCACTCGATGTATACATTTTTCATTATAAGGAAATTCGGCAAGCCTAGTTTCCTTTAAATGAAAAATGTTTACATATCATTGACATAGCCTACACACACACACACACACACACACACACACACACACACACACACACATATATATATAT
>JAECUM010048327.1:0-13124 GCA_016617855.1 Megalonaias nervosa
GGGGGGGGGGAGAGATGTCGGGAAGCAGAGAGGATTTAGACGAAATTCTTCGCCTTGTTTAATTCATATAGAAGACAGGGGTTATTAATATTTTTATCTTTATTTTATTACAACGCTAACGATTAATAAGTGGATATTCATCACAGATTTAGAGAATATAGAAACGATATCCTATATAACAAACATAAACTAATGCTGAAACAATATTTATATATGCGTATTAATGCATCATGGGCGGATCACAATTTGATATACAGTAGAACTTCGATTATCCCGCACCCGATTAACCGTCAGTCTCTGTTAACCGTCAGGGCATTGTACGTCAAAATATTAAAAACAGGTACATTTACATGTGTAGATATTATGATTTTTTATGACCCGGTCTATTGTATAATACTTTTAATGTGCATATTCTATTATCCGTCTATTCTCATATCCGTAATGGTCTCGGTCACGCACCCTGACGGATAATAGAAGTTCTACTGTACCAACATTACTGGTTTATCAAAATGTTTTATAGCAACACTTTAAAAGCCATGTTATTATATATTCGTTGATCAGTATTAGGCAACAGTTATTATTTTTATAAATTAAAGGATATTGTCCTTCGAATTTCATTAAGCCAAATGTACTTTTTATTTATGTGCCTTGGTTTTAGCAAAAAAGATGGGAAAGCGTGTGTGTGTGTGTGTGTGTGAGAGAGAGAGAGAGAGAGAGAGAGCATCAATACGCGATTTTGATGTTATAGTATTGTTATGGCAAATGCTTAACTGTCATGGCGCCTTTTCAATAGTTGTTAGTTTGACTGGGTAAGTTGGCTTGTTGCTCACTTTATTATTATTTTTTTTCTTTCGTTCTTTCGTTCGTTCCTTTTATTCGTGAAATACTTATTCATCTTTGAACAAACTTATTCAGCAACTGTTAACATTTACTGCGAGGTAACATTTTGTTTGATCATTAATTATGTTAATTTAAATCAACTAACAAATCGGCCAACGAATCAAGAAATCGATAGGTCTGTTCGTACATATTTTAGTAAAAGTATTTTTTTAAAAAGGTCGGTATTGTCCTGGAATTAAATAGGATGAGTATGGTGTTGAACTGGACCGTATTCTAAAAATAATTCCATACCTCATTATGCCCTACGCTCTATTGTGCTACAGGCAGTGGAGACGAGAGGCACTAACTTATTAAAGTACATTTGACAGAGTGCGGAGTACATTTGACAGAGTGCGGCAATAATTTAGACTATCAGTTGGTAGTAAAAGTTGACCATTTCAGAGTAAAATAAAATCCCACATATTCGCTTGTACGAACTTACAAAAATTGTGCAGCGGTATCACATTAGCTTTAAACCTCCGCCGCCTCAGGTTTGACTCCACGTTCTTGAATTTGTAAAGTGGTTACTCAGCAGCATATAAACATTATCAATCATGATAATGTCATTGTTTTCTGTGGCATGTTTACCTATGTTATAAATCGGTCTAACTTAAAAGAAGTTTTTTTGGGTCGGGAATCTGGTGAAAACTGTAAAGAATAACGCGAGCCCAGGTTGGGGATGGATTCCAAGATGATCAGGCCGGTTTTACCTGGTTTGACGCATTTAAATTTGTGATATCTGTCGTAAATTGGAATTGGACATTCTGTTTCAGTACAGTCTTTTTGTTCCGAAATCATCTGCCACACTGCTCAGGGCTTCGACCTCGAGGCTCATATTTATTCCTCTTTCTTCGGCAAGCATTTTCAGATAGCAGACCATTTATGACCCCTATACAACCGTATACATACTAGTAGCAGAAGCTTATTTAATTACACGGACTACCCTAAGATTGGAAATCGACAAGAAAATGGATTTGTTCTTAAAATGAACACTTGTATTAAATTAGACACCATTCCTAAATTAAAATTGGTCCTAAATTGGAGAAATTCTGAATTAAAAGATCAATATTTTTAGGCTAACTTGGATCAATTGCCCAATGGACTAATGGTCATCAAATTTACTTCCTATAAGTAGATCTCGGTTTTATTTAGATTGCCGGTGGTAGAATATTTGAAACAGAACAAAATGCTAAGTACCAACTGTAACAGCACTCAGTGCGTTGATTTCTTTCAGGACTCTGTGCCAAAAGCTTTTGCTTTGAAACTTTATGTCTAACAATTTCTAGCGGCCCGAATTAACTACTTTGGAGGGCCCAGCGAACCCAAAATGTAATGGTGTAATTTCTGTCTCAGTTTCTTAATACCAAACCCAGAAGCCCTTTTCCCTTCGCAAGTTACTACTTTCTTGGATCAAACAATTTATTTACTAGAGAAAGCTCGACGGAAGTTTTAGCTATTATTTTTTTTTTAAACCAGGCGATATGTAATCTAATATCTTGGTACATACAATTCTTTAAATGGAAATTCACTTGTTATATATTTATTTACTGCAGAGAAGAGAACAAACTTTTAGCACGAGTACTTGATATATTCCCAGTTCATGTAGTTGCGCACTTATCGTTTCGTTAACCTGAGGAGCAGCAGAAGCCGAAAGGGTGCGGGTTCAAAGACTACCATTGAAACTGCCTGAGTAGGTTACTGTGGTGTGTCCTTAGACAAAGCACTTTACTCCAATTGCCTTGGCAGTAAATAAGACATATGTGTTGCTGTGACGTAAAGCGGTAAGAAAAGCATAGTGACCCAGTGGTTAGTTCGCTGGGCTCGTGAACAGTGGGCTGCGAGTTCGAGCACACGTCGAGATCATCATGGGTCGGTTGCCGAGGTACTTGGGCACTAAATAGATCAACAAAAATTATCAGGCGAAATTCTCAAGTTTAAGTACTACCAAACACTTGACTCAATGCTCATTGTGATTAATCATGAAACCGGATACAATCACCAATCATATATATTGGTAACCAAAAAATCGTTTCACGTGCCAAGTCTGGAGACTGAATCTAAGTCACATTGGTGCAAAGTGAGCGTGTTGACACTGCACTGATAAAAAATCTTTTTGTTTTTGAGCGTCATGAATCACCCTGAGTCATTGCCAAGGTCACAATGAGATTATGACATTATATTACTTCTTGTTTCATCAAATTAATCATGTGATTTCAGGTGTAAATTTTCAAGTGCCACTTTTAAGTATCCGATCATTTTCAACTATGGGTTGTTTTCACAGACGTCACGGTTGTGTACGCAAATACCCACAATGCAACGAGCGCGCACCTTGCGCCACCAGTTTGAGTCCCTGACAAACCTTTGTCACCGTTAGTTATCACGTATATTCAAGATAAAAATCTGATTTAATTGTCCATAAGAATATTTACTTCATCGAAATGATATCCAGATTATACTTGAAATTAAGTTCCCCTGTAGCACAAAAGTGAAAATAAAGCTGGAACTTACCTGCTTTACATCGAAAGACAGAATGGTGAAGTTGAGCCGTAATCATGCATATTGCTATAATATAAATGCAGTTATTTCTGACAAACAGACAATATTAAGATTTTTTAAAAATATTTTGTATGATGTCCCAAAGATAGTAGTCTTGTAAGAGTAATTCCGGACAGTGATCTTAGAGATTTAATATCATTCAGGGAATGAAAATTTTATAGCTTGTGTATAGATGCTTCCCGATAAAGTCACTAGCAGACGATATTCTGCCCATTTTAGACGGACGATGGGCAACCTGGCAATTTCTTCTATATGCGATCACCAAAATTAACCATTTTTAACAAGGCACACTCAAGCAAAGTCAACTTAGAAATGACAAATATAGATACTAACAGAAAGCTTGATTTGCGTTCTGTTTATGTATGTAATTTTCGTAAAAGTATCTTGAGATTCAATGAATTTATTTCAACTTCCAAACACCATATAAAGTCAACAGTAAATCTGCCCGCTAACCACAAATATGGCGGCTGATGACGTCATTCGGAAACTCTCTAATGCCAGAACTTTTATGTACAAATACTTTTCGCGAAAACAAGTGTTTGTGCCAAATACAACTGACAAAACAATATTATTTAGTATGGTAAACTATTGTATTTGTGATGGAGATGATGGACATAGGATGATACTGAATTAAAGCGAGAACCGTTCAAAAAAGTTTCATCTTCAGTGCATTAAAATCAACCATGTGTCTAACGGAACATGACTTTGTGACGAATGTCATATGTTCTTAACAACTGGCTTTCTTAACCTGACGATAACCAAATGATTTCAGCCCATGAAAATTGAAAATCATTACATTTTCTATTTGTGTATCCATTTGTTTATGCATCTGTTTATTGATGGATCTATTTGTTTATAAAATTTTTTTAATAAAGATGGTTGAAATTTCAATGTTTTACTTGAAGAAAAAATGGGGAAAAGTCATGCATTAGGACTCGTGAGGTTGATGATGTAATAATATATCCTTACATACAAAATGAGACATGCCATCATAATTATTTGGGAAGGACAATGGAATCAAAATGGCCGATATGGAAGTGCATACATTTTGTGATGTCACGTGAAAACAACGGATAAAATGGCAGGCTATTGGTCATCCAAAAACACAGGCAAATACGCATCACAATGACGATCTATTCTGTTAGAGCCATATGGGTCATAAAAAACCGTCGGTCTGTGGTCGTTGTTGATTTTGCTAGGTATTAGGTTTATGAGTGCAACGCACTCGGAGTGCTTTTATCTGTCTTTACAGTAAATTAGAAAAGAAAAGTAGGGGAAGAGATTTTTAATTGTGTTAAATTAACATACTATGGTTCACTATTAATCCTGGCAAAACGGACATTTTTTTGTAGATAAATTAGCTGACGACTTTAAGCCTCGGTTGTAATGTCCCTACCTGTGTGGAGGCAAAAACTGTACATTTTCCCATGTAAGTCCGACAAAATTTAACGTTTTCAATGATTCAGAATCAGGGCACCAACAACGAGTCATAGCCTACCGATCCAAAGCCCAGCAAACAATCAACGAGGTATAGTCTACTGGGACAAAATCAACACAATCAAAGGGTCATAACCCATTGAGAAAAAAAATCATCACACATTCAGCGAATCATAGCCTACTTAGACAAATCAGCACACAAATTATTAATATAAATTCCTGTTTTCTGAACTTTCTTCTGATATGTTTTAAAGCATATTGCTCGAGATTTAAAGAACTGACTTAAATTTTCATGTATGACATATAATAACAAATAAGCGGTAACTTAATGTTTAAAGTGTCAGATTGGTGAGAACAATGGTGTGGATTCGAGTCCTGCCATATTAGACCAGCCAGTGTGCCCCTGGGCAAGGGGCCTTACTCAATTTGCCTTGACACGATAACATCGTCATTTGCTGATATGATGGAAAACACACACTGGAATATACAGAAGATACAAAAAAAAAACATATAATAACATAAAAAAATAAAACTACAAACCTACAAGACTACAAGACTATAACTCAACTGGAAGAACCGTGCTGCACGTGCAAAATGGCGTACTGCAGAGAGCTCACAGATTTGGAGAAATATTTCAAAACAAGAAGAGTTGAAACAACTGAAGGCTCGTTCCTAGAATGTGCTTATAAGAGGGCACCTAAGAAATAGATCTATCAGGAATTCCTTTGGAAAGAAAACCTTCAGTGGTATCAATAATGAACGCAATTGAATGAGTCAATACGAAATTAACTGACGGGCTAAACAGAAAGGGAACAACAGGCTATATTTTAAAACCATTGGGAAACCAGGCAATAATCCCGTACGGAGAAATGGAAATTGGAGGGGAAACAGCAGTCATAAGAGAACCACCACCAATATTACGAAAATTAAAAAAAGACAGAAGAACTACACCTATCAGATTTGTAGCTAGAAACACCCCTGCAGGCAACAATAGAAACGTTTGAAAAAAAGTTCCAACTGAAAGTGACAAATGCTAGAATGGACACATATCCATATAGTCCAATAAAAAACGGGATAAGGATTCTAGAAATCGAGAAATCAGAACTGAAGAATATGAAATCAGTCTTTTTCCTACACGGATTTCCAGTAAAATCATGGTATCGGGGATGCATATACCATCGGAAGCGCTAGATTTGCGGAAAGACAGAACACATGAAGAAAAAATACCCAACGAATTTAGAGAAAGAGGAACAAACTTATGTCACAGAAATGACGATTTCCCCCACCCAAAAGGGAAAAAAGGAGGAACAACAGCAACCAAAACAGCCATCGAACCCAATAAAGGAAAAAAGTACAGCAACAACAAAAGCAAAAACAACAGACTCCAAAAGCTAAAGGGAAGTCATTAGAGTAAAATGGGAAGCAACAACAACAACACCATCTACGACAACAGCAACAAGAAAGTCCAGGAAGAGAACAACATAAAAAAAGAAGATAAACAAATTAAAGAAGGTCAAGAAATACAAAAGCAACAACAAGAGAGAGAGAGAGAGAGAGAGAGAGAGAGAGAGAGAGAGAGAGAGAGAACCCGAAGATGAAAGCAAAACAAGACAAACTTAGGGAGAGATCGGAGAACGAAGACAGTGGAGAGAAGAAAAAAGAAGAGCAAAAAGGAAGAACAAGACAGAACAAGCTACTACCATCAACATTATGACAAGGACCTAGAACAGACAGTCTACAACAGTCGAGAGATCAACTACATTTCTGAATTTGTAATAAAATGAAAAAAAAAAAAAAAAAATACGGAAACAAAACTAATAAAGAGAAAAATATACCACTACCAATTTTAAATTAATAAACTATAACACCTTCGGGTAACAATACAAAATTCTGAAAAAAACATTGCAAAATTTTATAACCATAAAAAGGGGTGGGTGGGAGGCACCCTAACTGGTCTGAAAAGATCAAACTGGCAATAGCCTCCCCCCCAAAAAAGGACACCCCCCCCACACACACCGACGATGGCTTTAACTAAAGATGGTATATTATAACATAAATGATTCATATAACAGTTCAAAGTCAGTATATATTTTAATTATTTATGTGTATTTATGATTTATCTACTGATGTGGGACGAAGTTTCATTGTTTTCCCTTGGTTAATAGATCCAAAGGTCATCTGGACGCTTCGTCTTTCTAAACGAAGGTCCTGGCCTGAATTTCACGAAGAGAACTTAAATCTTGGCTTAAATTTAAGATTAAAATCCCGTAAATTGGATGGCTGAAATTTAAATCCGACTTAAAATTGACCAATTAAATGTTTTAAGCTCAGACATAACTTAAGACTTTTGTTTATAATATTGCTACCTGGACTGGATTTCAACAAGATAACGTAAGTCTGGACATAAAAATGGGGGTTGGGGTTAAAACTTAGAACTAACTAAAACGGACTGATCCCTTCAGTGGAAATCATAGCAATTTATTTGTCAAAAGTTGAATCACAGGGATTGCCAAGATTTTAGAATATGGTCCCTAAAGAGTAACTTGAGTTTGGAATGTATTCTTGCCGGAGGGGGGGGGGGGCGGACGGAATTTATCTGGATAAAATTCAATAATTAAATATGCGCATATAGTATGATATGTTCGAAGCAATTTAGAAAGGTACATTAAGAATTATCTAATTCATTTCACACTGATCTATCCCAGGTCCAAACACCATTGTCAACATATCACGTTATCAGCAGGAATTCTCGTTTAATTACATACGTGAAGTGATTTCTGATGAACGAACGTTTGTAGTTTTTAAAAAGCTATTAACCCTTTTAGTTCCGAAGTTACTTAAATATTTTCCCATTAGCGCTGCATTGATTCCAGTTTTACCAGTCAAAACGGTATCGAAATTTAACTCATGGATTAGTTTACCCTGTAAATTTTCGTTTAAGACATTCAAGCATAATGATTCATGCTTATTATGCTTTTTGTGTGTCATTTTTTGTGGTTCTCTTTTAAGACTAGATATCACTCCCAACCTCTACTGTAAGGAAATAACTAAAGGACATAACAAACCCCCATCCTCATCCTCTTTTCAATCTTGTTTTTTTAATTACCTCTCTCTTTCCAAAAAGTTATAAATTTCTATACCAATTTTTTTTTTTTTAAATGAAAAGCCAGCAAATTGACATAAAGAACGGAAACATTTGAGCAATAATACATCGCCGAAATATCAGTTTATATATCATAACAGAACTAGGCAATATCTGCCATGCATAGTTCAATGGGCGACGGTTTTTGCCTCACTATATTTTTGCTTTTTGTAATCCCTTTTGGATCGTGAATGGGATAATTGACTTTAGTGGGAAATGTACACACGGAGCAAGAAATCAATAGGTCTGTATAAAAAGAACCTCGTTACGGTTATTTGGTATCTGCCAATGTGTGATCCTATGTATTATAGTCAAAACACATGTGGAATCTACCCCCGCATACGTCAGTGTTGACATGTTTTGACAATATATCAGATGTTTATATCTGTATACAAACCATTTCTCAGTTTCGCAGGAACCCCGAACAGGCTGTTATGGTTCCAAGCCTAGGTCCCTAGGCCAGTACCAGTAGGGAAATCAACCCCAAATTAAAAAATATATCTAAATAAATTTTTGAATCAAAATTCTTTTCGATTTTTGTGTAGAAAAACACCACCACAGACCTTTTGGGGTAACATGAACATATATAAGCCTTTATAATTTTCGGAAGCATGGGGGCGACACCTAAAAAAGTTTCCGTATGGCTGGGAAAAAATGAGGGGGCCCACATAAAGTTAGGGCTCCCAATGCAACTAGACTAAACACTGCTGCATAAATGAGTGCCCTTATTTATACTAAAAGAGATTTTAAAATTAAAGATGGTTTTCCATAAGAGGAAAGGAAAAAGAACAATGAATTAGTGCACTTACTGTTCAAGTTTCTTTGTCGTTGAAAGAAAGGCAACGTAAGTCATCAGAGGCATATCAACTGTGTCTAATGTGTCATTGTTGTGTGTGTGTCTGAGAGAGAGAGAGAGAGAGAGAGAGAGAGAGAGTTACCTTTTCTGGGTCATTTTCCAACATAGCCTGAACACATTCTTTAGCTCCAAGTTGTACTGCAGCTTCTAGGGCGTTTTTCCCATCCTGATCCTCAACGGTAGGATCAGCTTTGAATTTCATCAAGAGTTCCACAAGTTGTGAACACTTAAATCCAACGGACCAGAAAAGGGCCGTCCTCCCAAAGTGGTCCTTATGGTTGACATCAGCTCCATTCTCTAGAAGCAAGGAACAACACGCTATACATTCCTTACCGATGATTTTCTTACCTACACGTGCGCCTTCCTTGATGCAGTAAATTAACACATGACCACCATCTTCATCTAAATCCTCGTCAAGTGCATTAATATTAAATGTCTTATCTTTATTTTCGGAAAATAAGGATTCAAGTTTCTTGGGTTTAAGTTCCTTCGACATGTGCCATACTGCCTTTTCGAGGACTCGGGCAATCTTATCTTTATTCTGCGTGTCCTCTGTTTCAGTCATTTCCTATCCGCAACATGACCTGACCTATGTTATCAGAAACAAAACTCTGAATTAAAGATGTTTTACCTCTTTCAAAAACCACACGAGTAATATTATGAAATATCCATAGGATTGAATTGCTTTAACCGAAAAGAACGAAGAACCTCCTGCGTAATTAAACTAAGCTGAGGAGCATAAATCCTTGTCCGATTATGTTTGATCTAAATCAATTACATGTAATTGAGTCACGCATGACTTCTTTGCACTGCAGTTTGGCATTCAACGTTAGGACTCCAAAATCTATTTTTCTTTTTTAAATGTATTATCCTTCCACCTTTTTAATTATAATGAATAAAGACTATAAGCTTTTGAATCGTATCTGATGATAACATTACGTGATGAAGATATAAGAAAAGATACTATTGTCGAAATAAACATTGGCTATATCCATAAGAGGCGTGACTTCACAACAGATGATCCACAGCAGAACCAGAGATTTATATATCTGAGAAGTTAAATAACGTCATTCGACACAATATATCCAGCGAATCATAGTCACATCCGAGTCTCAAATATAAATGTCGGTCTGTTGACGTAAGGGAGTTAGACTCGATAGTAAGACAAAATAGAGATCCTCAGACGTATTTAGCAAAGCCGGCTTTGCCAATTTGGACGGATACCGCCTATACTCGTATCAAAATGGTCCATACTCGCTTATAAGACGATTCCAACTGCAAACTGCACAGACCTAGATCTGCAGTCGCATAATGCGCTGGCAAATCTGGGTATGTGCACTTTGTAAAGAATAATCAGAAAAACAACACCATAGACCCTGATATGCAGGCGAATTATGCTACGTTAGATCAGGATCTATGTTGTTTGTAGCTGGATTCGACTTATAAGCGAGTATAATTATATACAGTAACGCTCACCAAACTGCACACAGATGGAACCAACCCTGAAAATCATTCTCAAAAATCTTGCGCTTGAGTTTAGCTTGATATTTTGTTTCGAACTATCATAAATGACGTTACTTTTCAAAGCTCGTTTCTGACTGGCTGTTAATGGAAACTGGCACCCAAATTCAAGCTCAGATTTGTGTGATATACAAGTCTGACACGTCGCTAAAAAAAGGGGCGGCTGATCTTGGCCTAAAATAATTAGAAATACGAACGGTGTCGACCGTTGTCAACCGGCGTATTATGTAACGGTTGAGCTGGGTCTGTGTTTTTTGCAGCTGAGTGAGCGTTTACATGCATAAATGCGATAGAAAGAAATTATTTCACGGTTATATGCATGCATAATAACTTGACATTTAGGTTCGATTAACAGGTACTTGTGTCGGGGCATAGGTGGGATGGTCAATATTTCCCAACGCTGCGAGACTGTTGGTTTTCGTTGTCCGGAAACAAACCAAAACAAACTCGATGTATGATATACCGCTTTATGATTTCCCGCTGGGCTACAGCTAATAGGAACTTGATATGTGTTCATGGAACACCGATGCACCGCCGCAGTGCTTCAAATGACATAAATGCTAACCTTAACCAAGGTGGGACAAACGGTCATTTGGAAGGACAAGAGGTACAAGATATCCCACAACCACTGTCTTGGTGGGTCATTAAAAAAATAAACGATTTTTCTGTCGGCTAGGGCAGTATACCGGTAATGCGGAAAATCTCTATTTCTGAATGCATCAAAATATTACCTTATGTAAACGTAATAAGGACAAAATATACACAGTCAAAATTAATGATTTTCCTTGTTAGTGAAAGCCACGAAATACAACAAATCATTTGTCCATCGGAATATGTAAAAAAAATCAATAAATTAATAAATAAAAAACTAATATGTAACAATGACGGTAAAAACTATACAGTGCAAGAAAACCCATTTTCTTGAGAGCCAGATATCAATAATGCGAGGAAATATATCTGTTTCTGTGTCTGCCATTAGAGAAAATACTTTGTATAAAATACTGAAGATAGAAGCTACGAGAAACAAAAATAAACAATTTATGTGTAAACAAGAACAATGTAATAGACGATACGTACAGTTCTGATATATCAACAAAAAAATTAATAATAATAGTTTAAAATATACGGCTTGTCTCTTGGAAGCTATCCTTTCTTTAAAAACAAGTACAACAACAAAAATTCTGTTCTATGTTTAAGAAATAAATAGAAATATGTAGAAGTAACAGTATAGTCGGTTATTAAATCTGACATTTCGTTATGAAATATACGAAAATAAGGACTGCTAGCATAACTTTATGGTCCAACAGGCATGGGCGCCCGCAGCATAGGTCAAGGGGGGATCACGTGACCGCCCGGAAATCACACTGCAAATAAATAATATATATATATATATATATATATATATATATATATATATATATATATATATATATATATATATATATATATATATATATATATATATATATATATATATATATATATATATATATATATATTCCGACAAGTTTAATCATGCAAATAAAGCTGAAAATATGTCACAAGATTCTGTTCAAAACGCTAAGTAAATATTAGCTTTAGTTTCAGACTGCTTAGTATACTAACTCTCCCGGTCGTGACTGACTGACCCCCTCACCTTGCAAAAAATCCTGACACCCCACCCCCCGCAAAATATCCTGCGGGCGCCCATGCCAAAAGGCAAGACTGACCAATTTAAAGTAGAAAAAAATCCGTAGCGATCGAAATCTTAGTGAAAAAGGTCGTCATACTATACATAAAACAACCATTGCTAGCCCGTCGTTTTCCTGTTTACAAATAAAGACAAGAATTATGTAAACTATCTGCTGATTACGTCATGCTTATGAGGACATTCATCAATACATGTACTGGCTGTGTGAAAAGAAACACACAGACAATAAAAAAATAAACAATAAAAATAAAAATACAATCACGTATTGTTTGTTTGGGTGACCGTTTCTGCAAAGTATAAACTTCGAGTGCTTACGACTGCAAATGTTTGCCTGTCTTCTGCCTGTCAGATGTCATCCATCCGTGAATATGCCTCGTGGATGCTCTGCATTCATTTTCTTTTCTATTTTTTTGATATAGAAAAAAAAAAGATATTGTAAGAAATAAAAAAATTAAATACTTTATTTAATATTTAGAATAACATTATTTTTCGATGCGTTAACTAGGGTATTTACATAGGTATTTATTTACAGTCTAGATTGATAAATTCAACTTCGATTATTCCACAACCTTGTTTATAGAGGGCCACATTGGGTACAGCATATTGCATATCATTCTAAATCTTATTTATTTATCCAGTACTTGGTGAATTCAGTTGTTTGAATGGGATTATTTTGTGTCTTACTAAACAAAAACTTGACCGTAGTTACTATCCACTTTCATAGTTCCTATGTGCAAAGACTGTAACTCTTCGGTTACGAAACGCTATGGAAATAAAATGCCATTAGAAAAAAAAATAATATTGCTACGTTTTACTCACAAAATGATATTTGAATAAAGAAATTATTACGTTTTATTTACAATATATCATTTGAAAAAAAGCCATTGCTACAGTTTGCTACAAAATAACTTTTGAAGGAAACACTATTTGAACTCGTGCTCTCTCATTAGTTTCATCTCATACGACTTTTGGTAGCCAGCAACGGGCCAGAACACTTGCATTTCCATGACCCTTCGCGCAACCACTATTCTATCATCTGTTTC
>JAECUM010048328.1:0-18102 GCA_016617855.1 Megalonaias nervosa
CCTTGTATAATCACAGTATTTGAGAAGAAGGGCCAAATTAGTGGACTATAGAGTCTGACCATCTATTTCTGACCATCTAGCCAGGAAGGGTAATCTGGCCATTAAAAACAACAAACCTGCCATTTTAAATACATTCATAAATACAAGAACATAGATATTTGAGTTTTGTTTCATTTCTAAATAAAAATAAAATTGTTCCCCGAATTGTTCCTTAGAAAGAAAGAAAACACAAACAAACAAAACCAAAGTAAAAACAAAGAAACGACAAGCAAGAAAACAAAACCGAACTACCCGTTAAACCGTGTTTGACTGCAACATCTAAAATATTTGTAATGTAAAGACAAATGCTTGAACATACTATATTTTGTATAATATGATGTTCAAAGTAATGGGAAACAGGGAATCCAATTCCTTTAAGCTGTTTAGTCAGGCATTAGTCAGTAGATATTTTCCTTTCTACAAAGACGAAAGACTTAACATGTACTGTGTCTGTTTTAACGTAGTGGAAATAAAAAATTTCCGAGTAGTTGGTCTCAGTTCAATAGAGCAAAGAAAAGTGCTACCAAATTGACACATAATATATTTTCTTGCTAGCGTATACGTTCATAGATCACATCATATATGATAACCGAAAGGTGAAATCGATTAGGCAGCGCATATAATGACGAATAAATCTGAAAGGCCGGGATCCGCAACATGTTATGCATAGCTGCAAGTCGAAATGAATCTGTGATGTAAATAATGTGTTAAGAGCCTTTTTTTATGTGCCATTAGGACCTCACACGCAGTTATGTTACAAAACAATATGAAACAAAGTTTTTGTTTGTTCCTATTCTGGATATTTTCGTAAAACTAAATGATACATACTTAAAGTGTTATGAGAGATGGATAGCTTAAAATATAACCATACTGGATACTTTTGTTTTTATTCCGAGAGTCTCTATTTCGCGATAACACCGATAGAGCGATCCGTTCCTTAAAGACGTAATTACATCAAGACTAGTATGCACCATTAGCTGAAGGTAAATTATGCAGATTGAATATTAGATTAAGCCAAACTTGGACTCTGACAAGAGATTCGTCCAATTGCGTAACTAATAGTATTGATGCAAATAAAAGCTTTAATGTGCAGTTTTAAACTTAATCAATGATGAGGTGATGTCTATTAAATAGTTTTAGCACACTGAATGCTCTGATTAGAAGATGAAAATGAAACCGCTATGATTTCTTTTTCTTCTTTAACGAAGATGAAACGTATGTGCAGTCTTCAGTGGGACATCATTCAGTCCTCTCGAGCACTGAACTGTCTTATTCTCGCATCTGCCAGATATTACATCCCATTACAGGGCATTGTATAGCAAAACATAATTAAAATCTATAGAAATTTAGGAGTTTGGTATCTTTTCAGTTTTAGAACAACTCTAAAATAAAATTGAAAAATATTGTCACCCTTATGTATTCAGCATCCATCCTATTGCTTTTCTAATAATTTTGATATGTTCAGTAGTAGAAAATCCGCTAAAGCGACTAAGATATGATTTCACACTTAATTTAGATTTCACCGCGGGATATTCTCAAAAATGAAATTTTATATCAGTCTGTGGTATTTCCTAAATAGAAATTATATTTCTCTCTATGTTATTCCCTTAAACGGAAGTATATTTCTCTTTATGGTGTTCCCTAAAATGGAAGTATATTTCTGTTTATGGTATTCCCTACAATGGAATTATATTTCTCAGTATGGTATTCCCTAAAATGGAATTATATTTCTCTCTATGGTGTTCCCTAAAATTAAATTATATTTCACTCCAGAATGTTGCCTAAAATTTCTTCACATTTATTCCCTAAAATAAACTTAATTTTCTTCACAGGTATTCCCTAAAATAAAATTAAATTTCTTCACATGTATTCCTTAAAAATAAAATAAAATTTCTTCACAGGTATTTCTTACAACGAAAATATTTCGCCATGAGTATTCCTTAAAATGAAATTATGTAGTGAGCAATAATTACCAAAATGACAGAACCAGAAAGGTAAAAGACGATAGTTTAGACGATTTTAAATTTCGATAGCGGGAACATTGACACAAATGAAAACCAGTTCATGTTAATGTTTACCCATTAGACTGACGAATAACAATTACGTAGAGAGAAACATTATTAACTGTACCGATTCATGCTTAAAAGAGAAAATAAAGTTTACATTACAGCGGTAGTTTGGAAGTAAATCTTATACTGTTTAATTGAAAACATCGAGGTAACTTGGTCTGTTTTACATTGCATTCGTTCATTCCATTTACAACCAATGTCACAAATTTACTTGACTTGAGAATTCCATCGATTAATTCAAACGAAACGAACTCTAATTAACAATTGAAACAAAAGAAAAGTGTATAAACCTTCCATGCCAATAGCGTAAAAACAGTCTTTGTTTAAAATCGGTCCAAATTATGTGCAAATTTTATTAAAAGTGCATAATGCTTGACATTCATCGAATAATACCTTATTTTTTTCACTAATCGAATCAACGCAAGATTCCTTTAAAAAGAATTGCCTCCATATCATACGTTTCACTTGTAAGCGGAAACCGTTGTCTATTCAACCCTTTTCAGCTTTAATAACATTTATTCAGGACCCTTTAGAAGATTTATGGATTAGGAGTCCATGGCTCCCAACTCCCAAAGCTTAGGTGTCTCCAGCCATTTTATAAGTATCCTAATTTTGATATTGAGAGTTTCTAACTTTGTTCATGTAGAAAATTGTTTGATGGGAATTTTTGGGTCCCAAGTTATGTTCTCATTCCAACATAAATATTGTTGGTAGATCTTTAATATGAATTTTGTTCAAAGCAAATTACGGATTCCAAATAGCCCGAGAATTGTCACAAAAGAAAATAATAAATATCCTGATTGTAAATAAGAAAATCCCAGCCCCCTCCTCCCTCAGAAAATTAAACAGGTACGTCCTTAAATCGGTTTTATGCCGCATTAAAAATTTCTACGTATATTTATTAGGTTATCTACTTTGGTGTTGGAATAGCGGTTTTCTTGGGTAATTTTCTACTGTCTTATTTCCTAACCGTTGAAACATTTTACTTTTTAATTATGCACTGTATCTAATCTATTAAGTGTGGTTTTTTTTTTTTTTTTTTTTTTTTTAGGGAAAATAATTTGACCGCTACGGATATCATACGATTTTCTCAGTATATAACAGATGATCCCTAACACAATGCTCTAGCGTTTTCATTCATGTCATAGCCATTGGTCATTAATCTATCGTGTGTACTGTTCGCCTGGGTTAAGTTAATAAAATCAGGAAGATATAATTTTGACCCATTTATGCGACTTTCCGGAAAAACAAAACAAAACACAGTTTGGATACTTGAATATTTTGTATTACCTTTTCCGCCCTAACCCTCTGTTGCTTGGTTCCGATTTAATTTGGCTGGATCGAAATCTCACGAGTCATTGCTTCCTCGTCCAAAATATGGATTTTCCTGTTTCATTGTACTTGTTTCCGCAATAAATCCGACTATTTTGATTAAATTGCATGTGTCGCGATAATTTTCTCGTCTATCAAAGATATAAATAAATTTTGGTCGGCAGTAATAACGGATATTAATAATCAACAGCTAATACAGCTCTTGTTACGGATATAAAATTACACTTTATTGTCAACTTTAATTGCATTGATGTCGGTTTTGATTGCTAGAAAATATGAAACTTACAAAGACATAAATACTCTTTATCTGAAAGATGCTTACCATCCTGTTGTTTTGCTTTATATTTCGCTGCTTACGTTCCTTTTTGGACAGATTCTCCATTACATGTAAGGAAATATAGCTCAAGCGTAAGTGAGGAGCAATCATTATCTGTAAAAAGGAATGTCTTATGCATATCAAGCCTTACATTTTGATGGTCACAATAAACTCTCTAAAACTACTTATATAAAATACAGAAACATGAAGTAGCCTTGACGATGGTTTAAACAATCGTAATAAATGATACATAGTTATTCACGTATCACTAGGGAGATCAAAACATATGAGAATATTCCAAAACATGCTGGAGTACTGGACACTTGAAAACAAAGCATGCATTAATATTGAACAGATACTAATAGATCCTAAGCTGTTGGTAAAATATATACAAAAATAGGACATTGTACCAAAATATTTGTATTTGGTCTCGGTGATTAAAATGGATTATTTTATAACTTTGTAGCTATCTACATTATAAATTATCGCGTAGCCTAGTAGGGAAGATGAAGTCCGTCTGGAGCCCAGTATCAAATCAAAATATTATCCTCATTAATCCGGCCACATGAGCTTTACCATTACTCTTATTTGGCGTATCTTGGATTCTCACTTTTCTGCTTCAGAGGTATTGTATCATTAATTGTATTCCCTTTAATTATTATTATTATTATTATTATTATTAAAGATGTTTTGATCTCGCGCTACAGCGCTCAAGCCTCTTGGCTATCTGTTGCAATGCAACCTCAACGAAAAGAGCAGGAAGTAACTGGATTTATTGGATTTCATTGTTATTGCATTAAAACGCACAGTGTCCCATTCTTGCATCTATTTGTGATGTTTATTATTCTGCTAAAAGTAAATAATAGATTAAAAAACAATACAAATATATTCATTTTGTGCGAGATGCATCTGTTTGAGGTGTAAAACTGTTAAAGAAACGTTTAGTTTCTTTGTGAAGAATAATGAATATTTATTCTCTTAGCTTTTTGATCTTTACTGATATGTCCTGAAAATATCTTCAGCCAATAAAGTCGTTCGATTCTCTTATTTTCTTTGTTTGCATTTTAGTCATTATTAATGAAATCGATATTTATGTAGAAATGAAGATTTTTAGATGGGGCTGGATAAGTCAAAGTGGATGATAGCAAGCATAAATCAGTGATGTCTGAAATCTTAGTAACTTGTCATTCATCCTGATCATCGCGGCATATCGAGAAACTTCTTAGTTATTTCATATTATTCCAGCTGATCATCATGGCATACCTAGAGACTTCTTAGTTACTTGGTATTCATCCTACTGGTCATCGTGGCATACCGAGGAGCGCTTAGTTTGTTCATATTCATCCAACTGATCATCGAGGCATACCTAGAAACTTCTTAGTTATTTGGCATTCCTCCTACTGATCAGCGTGGTATACCTAGAAACGTTTTAGTTATTTCATTTTCATCGAACTGATTATCGTGGCATACAGAGAAACATCTTAATTATTTGATATTCATCCTACTGGTCAGTGTGCCATACTGCAAAACTAATCACCAATGGTAACTGCTACTTTAGAAGTATACTAACTATGATTCAAAGACAACTGAGACATCTCTACACTGATATAATGATTTCATCGGAAGGACAACATGCTACTGTCCAATTTACACCAATCGTTCAATTAGGTTCAGTTTCCACGTGTTTGCTGTTTTATTCCACAATGGCTCGATCTATACTAATACAAAATAAAGATATTTCTTATATTAAAAAAGCTTAAGCAAAAATGAAATACTAAGCTTGCAAATATGTTTTGATAATAAAGATTTTTTCATTCTCTTTCAATGGGCGGTAGCATTTTTAGGTCCTCATATAATCTAGCATAGTTTTTTTAAAAAAATAATCTGATTAAAGAAAAATACACGATATATATATATATATATATATATATATATATATATATATATATATATATATATATATATATATATATATATATATATATATATATATATATATATATATAATCTTTAAGAACTTAGAAAATGCTGAACAGAATTCAGATTTGGATAAGAATTGCCATAGCCCCACTCGTTCGCCCCACATAAATAATGGGCAATTTCAGATTAAAACAATTAGAGCAGTTTCGTATGTTTTCAAAAATGAAGGAGTCTAGAACTTTGAAAAATCTTTTTCAAAATAAAGGCAAATATGAAAAAAAATATGTTTAGAAGAAAATTGAAAATCGGGTTGGCTTACAGTTTACAGACATCATAACTGTGTTAGACTATGATATATCATAAGGTATTAAAATGTATAGATTTGAAATGTTTAATTAGAAAATCGTTTTTATTTCGTTTAATTTTTGTTTTAACAAAGCCATGCATAAATGTTAAAGAAGGTAAAATTAAAATGAACTGAATATGAAATTACTCAAAAAGATCAATCAAAAATACAATTTCAAAAGACATTATAAGAAGTTTACATTTATACCTAATTAAAAATGTATCATTTTCTTTACTACCGGTAATGGAAACACAATTTCTTACATAACGACTTACTGAAAAATACAAGTGACTGTTTGTCTGTGTCAGATCTATTTTCAGGAACTTACAGTAAAAAAATAAATAATATCCTAGAATAAAATACTCTTGCAGTTTCATTCCTTCAACAAGTGTGCGTGTAAATTGCTTGACTTAGAAGTGAAATCTGGCACGAAAAATACAATGTTTCATCAATCTCGTAACATTCCTCAATCATAATATTACGTTCAGTGGTCATAAACATATAGGTAATGTATGATTCCTATATAAAGTATTATACCTACTGAAGAAGTGTATAACAATAACATCTAAAATTATGAATATATTATAAAGAAAGAGTGCATTTGTGGATTTTAATACATCTCGTATTTTTGTGATTGCATGTAAAGCAAGAAAATCTCAGCACAAAGCCATATCATAAGAAAAAATAACGTTTGTCTTAGCATTTATCATTGTGATACTTGTTGAAAATAATCAATACAGTACGATACGGATACACACACAGCCTATGTTGATCATGGCAGAAATGACTCTTTGATTTTCGATGACTACTGTATTTGTTACCGGGTGATGTTGGTAGTATGCATTAATAACAAGGAATATATGAATTAATTTTCGTTCAAGACATGGACTGTTGAGACTGATAGCGGTTTTCAGCCATCGTGGTATCTGATATTAAATTATATATAATTTACGGCAGTACGTCCTTTTATGGCGGAAACTTAGAACAAAAAATAACACAACATTACACAAGGTGCTACTTGAACTAAGTGCTCTCTAGTTTAAGTTCATCTAATAGATCAAGCAAGATAAAGCAATAAATGTGTATGGAACTCCTTTATGCTTCTTGGTAATAAGTGTAATAACCACATACCCCTCAATGCGAAAATAAACAGAAAGAACGTGAGTAATTGAGCAACGAGAAGATAATAATAAAAGTACATGCACATTACGTTGGAACAAGAATTCAAAAAGGATGACATTTGTAAATGTTCAAAAGTTAAGCATTAGATCAATTCAGATCATTGCAAAATGTTCTGTAGTGGTGTTTGCAATAAACTGTACGCAACCTGCGCTATCTCTCTGAATACTGTGTTATCGTGTGCCGAGAAAAATTTGCTGACGACAAATCTAATTGGCAGAAAATATTTCTGCATTCCATTGACGAATCAGAATTACGTAACTCCTTCTGCAACTAGATATTGCAGATATTGAAAGAAAAAACAATGCGCCATAAAACATGCCATGGAAACAGACGAACTACCTCTTCAATTAGCATCTAGATAAGTCGTTGGGTCCAAGAGATTAATACGTGGCTCTTATTCTGCAGAGTATTCGGTCATCATTGACGAGACTACGGAATGATTATCCTAGGTCTGGTACAGTGTTTAATTGAATGGCATGTTCATGTCCTGTATGACAGAGTGATGGTTTCATGGTGAGAGCCAGTTCTAATTATGCTCACAGTTCCCCTTCTTCAAATTCAAGGCCAGCAGGAGAATTGCATGTGTTGAATGAGAAACAAGCATCTGATATCTTTAAAAGCAGTAGGATTCCTTATCATTATCAAATTATACATGTAAGCTTATTGCATTAAAATTGCAAATAGTAGAGTTTACGAGACCTCGATGCTATTTCAGTGTTTTTTTAAAAATTTCATTCTTGTATTTCTAAATTACCTTGTCTACTTTTGCTCTGGTCTGAAGATTCTTTGACTTCACGTTTATTTTCTATACCCGCTATCAGCTTTTCAACAACTGCTTTTTATATGCCTGTAAAATATGGGTAATGTAAGAGCTAAACCGATTAAGCCGTGTGAGAGACCAGTTTCATAGGCATGATATGACAATCTTTTATCCAGACATTCTGACTTTTAGTCGGTCAAAATTTCTGCTGCTGATCGTATGAATATTATCATATGGTCACCTTAATTACCTTTATAGTAAATGACATAGTTATTTCCATCCTATATGTATCAAGGTGACTAGTACTATCTCGTATTATCTCGTTTACTAGTTTCTATCTTTTCCATTCAGTTGGTGAAAAGAGGGACTTTATAAATACGCGTATTTTTGCACCTTTAAATATATTGATTTACCAGTTTAGTAGCGAACATATTCAACATAAATATGCACCACTTCATTAAATTACATGGCGGAGCAGATTGTTAGTTCATGACGGATGAAAATACACCTCGCAAGGCGCCAATAATGGGCATAATTATTCCCAGAGAGTTAGTAACGCTGAATTTACTGCAAAGCGCGACACACATAGGTTATAATTACATTCGTTTAATGTTTCGTTTTAGAAAGATATGGTAATGTTGACGACACACTATTAATATCGAGCAGTCTAATTATCTGACCATCCTATTTATATATTTGGTAAAATCTACAAATCACTCATATTGCGTACTGATATAATTAATTCTTGGATACAAATGAGATTATTGGATGGGAAATCATCTGAATAGTTATATCCATTTCACATCTTTTGCTGCTAACTATGAGATTTTGTTTGCCAAGGTTTGATTATTGAAATCTCGTAGTAAAACTTCCTTCGATTGAACCAAGGAAGGTGGAAAATAAATAGCCTTTGTGGTTAATGTTTTGAACATTAGCCCAACAGTTATTTAAAAAAAATTAAATTCTTAAACTAAATTTATGGCTTTGTCTAAACGCAACATTGCACTAATCAAAGTATCAATAACAGTACATTATGAAAGAACAATATAGTAAGCATATAAAGATATATTGTAATACCTGTATCAGACTATTACAAGGTAAACGTATAACTGAAATAAAGGCGAATTGCAAAACAAGAACTGAATGACCTTTATAAAAAATATGTACATACAACCAGTCATCGAAAACTCCAGAGGTAATTGATAATACCTTTAGAAAAAAATTGACGTGCAGTTCGATATAGTTTGTCCTATACATATATTCTCTTATTCGCCAGTTGAAAGATTTGAGACATTGTCAAATTGAAATACCTGCTGCGATTGTGTTACTATGTAACAGCGTTATTTCTTCACAAGTTAAGTAACAATGTTCCATATGTAAGTGAAAGGTAGATTATGTCAGGCTAACAGTCCAATCGATATACTAACAACTGATTTTGACTGGTCCAATGTTATAAGGGCCAAGGTGCTGCACCCCAGCAAGAAGATGAGGTCTTTAATTAATGTTTCTGTCCTGATGGTATATTGTAATAAAATGCACTTTTCCTTATATATAATTAAGCAAACATGAGAATTCTTGGGCGGTTATGTAATTCGTATCATTATATTTACCTTTTGTACCATGAAGTTCAGATTGATTGATTAAGCAATGTGGAGTCAACTCTTTCCGTTTTCATTGTTTAAAATGTCAATATATCATATACAGTTATACAATGCAGTTTAGTTTGATATACTGTATGCTCAAAACAGATTTCAATACATGCTCACCAGCGAAAACTTGATAAGGGAAGAATGATCGCTCGAGAATCAGGATTGTAAAATAATAAAGAATCCACGAATAACGACTTAGAGTATGGATTGCTTAGCATTAATCGTCACTGATAGCCTATATTTATATCTATCATTGAGGTAATCGTCGAAGATAGCCCATTTTGTACATCCATCATTGCGATAATCGTCACCGACAGCCCATTTTGAGATCTATAATTAGAGAACTTGATGCTGTAAAAGAATATATGTCCTTAGTATAAACAGAAATCTGAAGACACTATCCAACATAAATTACCGGAAGAGTTGGCCTTAGTAGTTGCCGAGTTTTGCGATGACCTTATTTATCATATGGATTCTTTGATGTTTCGTCAAATATATATACTTATAATTTGTGCTGCATTGTCGATTTAGTTTTGCCACCATCATTTCTACAGCTGAGTAAGCAAACTGAAAACTGGGATGAAAATATGTATGAAAAGTGCACCTGGATTCTAAGAGCCAAGTCTAGCAAAATAACTACAAGGCATATCAGAGATTACAAACCAGAATTACACATTCCTCGAGTCCGAAGTTCTAAAAGATACATCGTAGTAAAGTGATAAAGAGATATTTAAAACTTGACAAACATCAATACTTAAATGTTGTAATCCAATAGAATGAACGAAGTACTGGAAAAAGGTATGGACAAAACTCATAATAGCAGACAAGGTGGTATTAACGCTGATATTTTCCATAAACACGCACATGGAACAAATTTGAACCACGGACTGATTGTCTGTGTAAAGTGAACATGATACGTTTTCAGCGATTTAGTTTGGCCAACACTGCAATTACACATTTGTATTTCTTATTGGAGGCCATATTAGTAATCTATACTACTATTTAGAGTGGTCCAAACACTGAAGACTTTGATTCTGAAAATGGCCCATGCAGTTCTGGAGGACGCTTTGATAAACAATAACTATGTCTAATTTATGGCACACAATGTGGTCTGTATTTGTATAGAGAGTGGTCTTTGTATTACAAACCGAAATGGCCCAAACGTATAGCTTCTCTGTGACAACTTTAATCAAACTGATGTTGCTACTTTGGTAAAACACAACAACCTGTGACGTGCACCGAATACCGTAAAGGTGTGCTTGAAAGATAGCTGAACCAGCATAAACGCATAAAGACAAATACCAACAACAGGTACGTAATCAAAGCTTAATGATTTTATGTCATATGTTGAACACGGTACTTCAGTTATGGTCTATTCTAACAAGCAATCTAGGAAAATTTACGACACGGGGAGTTGGCTCTTCATAAACAGCGTGTAATTACATATAATGTCCAAGTGCACTTGCATACTTTCATTATAGTAACAGCATCTTCATGAAGTTTTATGAGAGAGTGGATGATTCGGGTTTTGAACTCTATTTCATTATGTCTAATAATGTGAACAACCTATGTGTTCCATAAAAGCTATTGATTGACACTGTTGGCATGGAATAAGTGCTTTAAATGAGTTCTGGGTAGCATCATTTGTGAAAATCAAATGCAAATTTAATATTGGGTGAAATCCTCTGAAACATTTGACAAAAGATGTAGCAGGTTTCAAACTTAACGACTTTGGGCGTCAATCCGTGCTTTCAAATTGCATTTTGAATTATACTATTCTGGGAGCAGGGTCTGATGAAAAACAGGTAATTGTGAATGATGTGATTATCGAAGAAGGGAATTTTGCACAATTCCGTTACAAACCTCACAACTTTGAGTAGAAAAGGAGAGTCTATCCATGGGAAATGCGTGAGATGCTTTAGTTTTGTTTATCGGGTTGGAATTATTCGTTGGAGGATATCGTACGTCCATCATTAGGTACTACCAAGAGATCTACGTTCACATCTCGATGCCCTTAACAAATCCAATATATGCTCTATTTTCTTCATCAAGTGTCAGGTTTCCTTGAATGTTTATTTCAAAATAAAATAATTTTTCCCGTGTTTATTTTGTTCAGTTATTTTGCTTGACAAAGACGTCATTTATCTAGATGAAATAGTCTGATTCGTCAACACAGATTACGTAATTATAAGTTTCATACGATTGTTTAAATCAAGTGTATACATTTTTGTCTTAATTGCGCATCTACATCATCTTAGAGGTGTGAACGAGTGATGAGATAGGATTTATGCAATGGAAGTTCTCACAGTGAAATATTTGTGACTGGTATAAAATATTTGCATGATATTGTTATCATGCCCCATGCTTTTATATAAAATAATTCGTCTTCATAAGCCGATACCCTTCTTTTTGCAGACCCTGCTTGGCACGTAAGACATAATGGTGCGTATGTAATTCTTAGTTAAGGGTTCAGCTGTGGAAGGAAATAATGAAAAGAACCGATATTTGAGGCTTAACTACATTCTCTACCTGACATTAGAGCACCACCAGAACAACACATAAAGCAAATATGAATGACAAAATGTTGTAAACATCCTACATATAGCTTTGAAATAGTCTTTTTTCCAAATTCTAGAGCACACATTCTAATCGACCCTACCGTAGAAGACCTTCATCTCTTCCTGATTCATTGGCATATTCATTTTTAAATCTCATGAAGAATTTTGATGACATTTTCAGGTATGATAGTGCTTTGAACAATGAGTTTGTTCCATAAATTCTCTCTGTTAATTGATTTAGATACTGATTTTGGAAGGTACGATATAATTCAACTGCAATACGGTCATTTGTCGAAGTATCTCTAGCGCGTGCAGGTAGTTTAGGATTTATAAGCATTTACTGGGGATTAATCAGTTCTTAGGTGTTGCAGACAGATGGGTGGGGTGGCGGTAGGGTGAATTTTAAAGCTAGGCTTAGCTTTTAACTAGTCATAAGGAAAGAAAAGACTATTAAACCAAGTATTGTCATATTTGTTCCGCGATCCTAACTTTTTACGATGACCAGGTTTCACCTATAAAGCCAAACGTTAACCAACATACTATGGAATACCGTTTATTCATAGTGTCAGATGTCCAAATCTGTGTCCAGAACAGTTAATGGGGACTGCATTTGCAAGAGTGCTTTTATTGTGTCACACCCCCATCGCACCACACAAAATATTTGTAAAGTGCATTATGCAGACAGATTTCGAGGATTACCTCCGTTTGTCACCGACTGTTTCAAAATCAAACGAGATCAAAAAGTATCAAAGAATACGTTTAATATGTTTTGATGTAGTGTGTTTAACAGCCATGGCAATCACTGACATTTGGTTTAAATATAATTTTGACAAGGGATTCTTTAATGTCCCTATATAGTCGAGTTAAACGAAATATGAATAAGAACAAGTGCAATACCCCCACCCCTCATCAGCCATAGGATGGAAATAAATTTCGTTGTTGAAGAGCAAGAGCTTTTAAAGAAGAATAACTGAATGAGGCAAATAACTTAAAGGAAATCAGTAAGCTTGTTTGTTCTTAGTGGTTGATTTTAAACGGATGTATTTATTGTAAGATGTTTCAACAATGCATGAAAAATGCGCGGAGCTTTCTTAATGGGTGCTGATATATCTCTGCTTAACTACAGCATATTTTTAGTCCGCGTCAACTGAAATTTAAATTCCGAGCATTACAGTACCGGCAGCTCGGAGTTGGACGTGAAATGTACTGTGATTTTATTTCTTTTATAAATGACTTCCTGTTATCTATCAATTGGCGAAAACATTAACATTTAAAATTTTTACAGGGAAAACCCACTGGTCAAAAGCTGTCTTGATGTCAGCTTATGAAATGAACTGAAGAACAAGAAATCTGCGAAAGCTACATTCATCGGAGGCAGAGCAACAACATCGGAAAAGTAGATGGTATACAAGATAAGAAATGGTCAAAGAGTCATTCTAAAGACGCAGCCTTCCATCGTATCATCAACTACAGCAGATTAATATGTATATTTGGATATAGACGTTACTGAATAGAAGATCTATATTTAATTTGAATAATATAAATTATGTACGTAAGGAGTTCGGTATACTTAATGCCACACGTCTGCCTACATATTCAAGGTTCCCATTAAACCACCAACCCGTAAAACATGTAGTTGTAAGTCGTTTGATGTACATTATCACTGTACATGGTGATTATTTTAAAAAAGTGTCTTTGATTGGCTGTGTCTGGCAGATCACGCTTACACTGTTCTGTAATTCTTAAATTATTGCGTAATGCAAACTACGCAATTAAGTGGCATTAGGAACAGATGAATATTGCATAATGAGTTTTACTTCATTAGATAGGGAAGAATTAAGTAATGAGTAAGTAATACTGTTGTTTTTGAGAACGTGATTACCCCATCAGGATATTTCCCTGCATGTCGTTTGGAATATAATCATACTGGACAAACATGAAAGGAAACCAACCTGAATTATTTCTCAAATGGCATTTTTACGTCCTGGCTAGACATGAATTTAAATTTTAAAACATATCTGTAAAGTCGCACCTATAAATTATAATGTGTATCTTGAATCGGTAAATTTAGTTCTTTTTGGTCACAACTTCTCTAAAGATAGACTTAGATAATAGATTTCCGATCGTGCTATTTTAAAACTAATTAAATGAAATAAAAGAGATTTAAGTTCAACTCCACAATAATTGATTCCGCGTTTGTGTCCAGTGAGTCTTGTACAGTAATAAGCTAAAAAAAGATGTATCTTTAGTTTCAATTACATTCCTAAGTTTCCCTGATAACTGTTATGGCGAAAAACAATTGAATATTTTACCCCTGTTGAAATCCTAGAAACACTGTCGGCATGGAGTACAAAAGAAATATCTTGGCACATAATGATAATGAACTTAATACATGCTACATTATTCTAAAACTATTTGTTCCAGTGAAATACATTTGTAAAGCATATACAGATTACCTCATAATAAACGCTAACATACGAATTATTTTGAGGGAGATGAACTACAACAACTGTTCCACAATAAGACCATCTTAACTGTATAAACACGGTAAGTACGCACATTCTTCTTGTTTATTCTTAATTCTTTGAATATATTCCTACTGTTTTCCGTTTCACCACTCTGTTATGCGTATATGTCTAAAAAATATAGCCAACAGACAAAACTAAATTTTGTCATAAGCAAATGGTAATGAAATCCAAAACTTTCAATTTACTAGTCCGGATGATGGTGGTGTAGTGTGTGGGCGTGTGGAGATCTGGACATGATTATAAATATGTCAATGTCTCTCTCTCTCTCTCTCATCAAATAGAAAAACAGCAATTTGTGTTCATTTCTTGTTTGCTTCCCAGACATCTCCCTAATTGTCTCTGGAGCTAATGTCTTAATTTTCAAATGTAAAATAAAAAAGAAGGGAACGAGCATCCGTACTTGTATAATATAATGCTGAACGAAATTTCGAAAGCTGTTATTTACTGTATATTTGCTTTTCAGAGAATGACTTGAAATATCAGCCTTCCAACGCACTTTGAGATGCTACGCAATCGTATACACGGGACCTCCAATGTTTTGTTCCCATCTATTTTTAGAGTCCGTGTCTTTCGATTGAAAATAAATAGAACATTGCATCATCTATTCTTTCACTTTTCTGCGTAAAATGAATACGTTGTCTGAAGCCAAAATGTAATGCATTTGCCTTGAAAAACATATAAAGACTGGTCTTATTGTAGATAGGGTAAAAGCAAACTGGACTTACTTGCCGTGCTCCTTCCGATCCATTTCGGGAGATTCTGTAGGGCCTCTGTGACATTTTCAAATTTGTAGTATATTTGTTCTAGTCTCTGTATATTTGCTTGTGATCGTAGTCCGTAGTGTAATCCATCTACTGCAATGTGGCAGTATCGTTTTAGAATTTCGGTGTGGCCCTCGGGTTCATAAATTAGATTGACCTTTCCCCACTTGTAGAAATCTAACAGAGATACAACAAAATTCACCAAAGAGTTGAAATTTGGACCAACTCTTGTAACATGCGAAAACACATTTGACTTTCCTAGAGCGAAATCCCGTGCCATAGCACCCGGTGTAATCATAGGAATGTTCCAGTAACGAACCTGCCTTGCAACGGGAGCTGCAGTGTAATCACAACAGGGTCCAAATATCACGTGTAATTCATGATTTTGTGAACATTTTTCCACGTAGAAGTTGATTGCTTCATTTATTCCGTCTGCAATATCACATTTGCTATCCCTGAATTTCAACACTAAATCCGTGCTTGCATTCAGAATTGCCTCCTTTTTCACAGTTTCTATAGCGATCTCCATCGCTGGTTCAACACGGCGAATGGAAAATAGCCGTAACTCATCAGCAGGTATCAACGTTGCAAGGGTGATGACCCTGCTAGCATTTTCTTCATTTATGCCACCTTTACACATGCACGGAAAGGTAAATGTGAAGGCTAGGATACAAATCCACATTTCTTTTAATGATGCAATATATACGATCATTATGAATCTTAAGGCAAGTATGGAAACTTCTGAATGCTCACACACAAATGTTTATTTCACATAGAAATCCATCACTTCAACCTGACTACGTTTCTTTAAGAATGACCGTAATGTATTTAATGAACATTAGCACATGCTACGCTTGAAGGTGTAAGATGAGTGAGTGTAAATACATCTCTTCCACACGAATCCTTGCATGGTTCAAAGAATAAAATCAAACTTCCAAGGACGTTTGTTCAAGGATTCGCTGATGATGTTTAATCTTCCTCCTTAAGTATTGGCTGCTTATTTACGGTGTTACAAAGGAACAACCGTGTCAGGATTGATGTATGCTAGCTATTCAATCTTTCTGCCCTGAAATGAGAAAGGTTTATATGGGTCTAAACGTAACATTAGGGAGACAATTTAATTACAAGCACATAATACATCTAGATAATTGATGTTCTGTCTGACTTATTTCATTCAGTTCAGCAGGGTAATATCAAGAAATAAGCAGGATATGGAATAGACGATAATAATTACATAATTTCATATAATGATTTCCGGGCATTTAGAAATCTTCAGCAGCGTCATATAGGTAGATATTATGTAACTGTATATTGGTCCAAACGAAACATTAGGAATACTTTTTAGCCAACAGCAACAATATAATTCCTCTAGATTCTCTACTGTTTGGTCTTACAGATCGCATTAATTTCAGCAATGCAATAAAAAGAATAAGGTCGACAAAAGATTGTGGGAATAACTCTGCATTATCTTACTGAGATTGTTCCGCTGATAATGTAATTGCTGTTCACATCTTGTATCTTGCAATAGTTGAAATGTCTTTAACAAAAATCGTAATCTTCATTAAGGTTACATCATGTATTTTGTTACCGAAACTAAATTATCTAGGGACCAGCGACTGTCACTAACAGTTTTATTTCGTTGAAGCACAAGAGTAAACTGATAACAGCAATTTATTTTCTCTCAAATCGAATAAAAACTGAAAATTAGTCCGAAGATTATATAAAAACGTTTGAAGCGTAGAGGCAAAAAAGTTACATGGTAAGCAGCATAATATACTTGAACATTTAGCACATATTGGTAGACGATGTAGTGCCCGCCTCTAAAATATTGAAAATTTAGTAGTATTAATATTATATAGCCTGGATATGCATCCATATGCTTAGGCAAATAGATTGTCTTCATTGGTATGTGGGTAATTCTTGATTATCTGTACGTTTTAGTGACCTTAGCAAACTCTAACACAGTTGAAGCAGAGAGAGAGAGGGGGGGGGGGAAGAGAGAGATTGATCTTTAAAAATTGGCGTATGTCAATGTAAGACAACGTGCATTGTAAAATAGTTTATAACGATGTTTCTCAGTTTCTTATCATAATGACACTTCAGCTTGAAAAGCGACAGGTGTAAAACTACTGATTCACGAGCTAAACTAAAAAGCTTTCTCGTATAAAAGAGATGGTTGTGTATGTTATTAAGAACCATTTTAAATAAACAATAAAGATTCATTATATGAGATTAATATCACGTTCCAACCCTAACAGTCGGGATTCATTTTGGAAAACACTTGTCGCACATATCTAGTATGATGGGAAAGTGAAGACGAAAGAGATTGGGTAAACACACTGTAAATGAACACAATATTAGAAGGTATTGACTTGAAGGAAAACTTAGATGGTTCAAGCTATTCTATCTCATTAAGACACCAAGGAGAGACTAAGAAGGAATTAAATAGTGGAAAAACTGATGAAGTTGATTTAGACAATATCAGACTTGGCTTGCTGATTACTAATCTCTTTATTATATAAATTTTACAATTGTCAATACAAGCAACTATAGACATGTGATTAAGCTAAAACTAAACGACATAGTTTAAAAGCTATACAAAGGAATCGTCTTGCATCGTATTAAACATTGATTATTGTCAT
>JAECUM010048331.1:0-11276 GCA_016617855.1 Megalonaias nervosa
ATATGTGTGTATTCTTAAATGATTATGATGGTGAGGAGGAGGAGGTTGATGAGGTGTATTGATATTAGTAGTAGTTATTGTTGTCGTCGTTATTGGTTTAGTTGGGGGATTTGCTTTATCGTAAATTAGTTATCAATTCTGCCTCTTAAGACGTCTTTAATATCATTAGAATTGACACGATGTTGTGTAACGTAACGTCAAGCCCTCACATATTTCAATTAATAAAATGGAGGGTTTGGGCTTTGTGAATAAAGCAGATATGTCCTTTTTTGGTAAGAAAACCAGATCCTATTGTATGAAGTAGGTCAAACAGGAAGCGTATCGTGACATTTTCTGTCACAGCGCAGTTTGCAATGCTACGGATAAATGATATGCTTAACAGGCCTGGGTCACGAGTTTGAACATTGCATTAGACGCGTTTTTATTGTTGTAAAGGTTTCCTTCTCAATATTTTGAACCTACAAGGAGCGTGTGAAGTTGGGTGGGTATGGGATAAACCGTACATGCCCTTCTCTGGTAAGAAAATCAAATAACTGCTTCCTGATTTGACCTAATGGATGAGATAGCCAAACTGATGGAAGCGATTATCAATAGGTCAAACAGAAAGCGCATCGTGACACTTTGTATCTTTGAGCAGCTTCCAATTTTAGGGATGAGTACTATGCTTAACAGGCTTGGACTTGATGTATGTACGTTGCCGTATACATACCTTTATTAGTACAGATATAATTTGTTTACACGAATATGCATTTTATTCAATAAAATTATTGGCATGTCGTATTTTCATCGATACTGTATTGATTTAGTGCACTGAGGATAAAAGAAAGAAAATTCTTTCTCCCAGGTATTTTGAATCCACAGTCACAACCTCTATGAAATAGTGAAGTCAGTATATCCATACATACGGATAATATTTTGAGCATAATTTTGGTAGGGATAGAAAACAAGACATTTATTTAAAATAGGTAAATGTCGTACAGTATGGTTTTAGTACGTTTGGCACAAAAATCTAATATGTTCATTGAACTTGTGATAGAATCAAACAGTCAGGTTGTGAAAACATTCAAGTATTCTAAATGTCTCTAAATATCTTTCTTTTAAATAATTGTCTAAATTTGCTTAATAGCCTACAATTACTACTATAACAACGAAATATCCGGGATATAATTTGCGCTTACATAAATGTACACAAAATAACAGATGTCGTTATGGCTCATCGATTTCTAGGTCAATACAAATATTTTCCAGTATCCGCAACAAGTTGAAATAAACTAGTTGAAACATTAATAAATTTAAACGTTTAATTCCTGTAGAAACAGCCATGTAAAGTTTTGCAAACATTACGGTTTTTCTGTTTTATTTCTTTGTCTTGTCTATAATTTGTATATGCCTTTGAAAAAGACTCATTAAAAGTCGAAAGCTCTCAGGCTAGTTAGATACTAGTTTTGCACTGTTCGTTGTCAGTTTATTGCATATATTCAAAATCAAAATCATGGAAAACATATTAACATAAATACAACTTTTATCATTTTCAGTTTCGTATGTAAAATTAGTCAATTACATGATGCTAAGTCCAAAAAGTGCTGTTTTTATTTTCCCTCTACCGTCCTTTTTAGACTTTTGGCTGGTTGAAAAAGGCATTGGAAGAGGATCGCGTCAAGAGAGAGAAATGAATTGAATTTTGCGGAAAAGTAGAGGATTATTTCTTCAGACTTCCAAGGAATTTTCAGCAAAACCTGAGTCAGACCTTTACAGGTAAAGAAATATGTACTTGTCTCATATAAAGAATTGGAAACACCTTTAAATCTACAAAGGCACTGGAAGCAAACAAAGAAATCTATTGTCCTATTATGTGGTTAAAGGCTCATATTTGAGATTTTACACACACACACACACACACACACACACACACACACACACACACATATATATATATATATATATATATATATATATATATATATATATATATATATATATATATATATTCAATTTAGCAATAAATAAATCAGATTTGATTGTACACATGTATGTGACTTCTTTCTCCAAACATAATATGGTTTCATGGACTTGTTGTTGCTCATAACATATATTAGATCCATAGTGTGACCTTCTTAAAAACAACTCTTACAAACATTCAAAAAATTGAAAAAGGGATCATTTCAGACATGGACTGAATTTACATGTAACGTCGTGTAGTGAAATGAACGTGTTATCTGTTTGTATCAATCGAAATAGAAGAATATAATGATACCTTTCGTAAAAAGAAGGCAGCATATTTTTCAAATTATTGAATCCTGCCCAGCGCATTTTTGCCTTTGATACGACCATTGTACATGATTAATCTGTACTGCTCAAACAATTTATAAATGAAATTGAATGATTTTAATACAGAAAACGTCCAGCTGCAGGATAGTAAGTGATGCTATGTTTATACAAATTTATCAGGTTAGCATGGCTATTTTATAAATTGATCATATCTCATGTTTACTTCACGACTTTTCTGATATTTTAGATATAGACAACAAAGAATACAGAACTTTTGATCTATGACCTATTTTTTAAATGTGTTTAGTGAAATTTATGAAACCAATTGATGTGGAATGAAAGAAGGCTACATTTCGTGAATTTTAAGAAAAAGTGAAAAAGCGGGCTTATAATAAGAATTAAACAGACTACAACTATGTACAAGTATGTAAATATGTTACATATAGTCTTGCTTAAAAAGGTCAATATATTTAAAATCCTAAAAATCCGTATTTTACAATATCAAAAACATACACTTCCCTCTAAAGGTAACACACTCTTTACTTAGAACAATCTTTATACATTTTCTTTGTGTCTGAAAAGTGACTGCTTTCCTCAGTGCTAAATAAATACTGACGCAACCAATGTCCCGCCTTAGTTGGCGATATCTTCCTCTTTTCGAGATTAATGATGATTCCTGATTACATAATATAAGGTTCTTTAATACATCCTCAACATTTACAATAATCGTCAACATTGATTTACATCAGGTCACAAGTCATCAAAATTGCACTACTTCTTATGCAAAAATCTCAGAATTCGGATTTCTAACGATGACTTCCATATTATGCAGTTTCAGTCAAAGTCTAATTGTTACGCAGGAAGTCATCAAAAAATCGTATATGCTCGGTAATATCTGGTCTCTTGTAGGCTTCGTACTCCCATGAGGCTTTAATCAAAGCTGCCCAGTTTTCGGGAGGCTTGACAGACTGCGACATGGAAGGACGTAGCCCAGACTTGATGGACTCTTCCAAACTTCGGAAAAGCTGCTGTTGAATATGATCAGCGGCATCCATGCCGTACCACATCTCCCACAAAACTATAGCGAGACTGTAAATGTCTGCCTGGCTATCGTAGTTACGCTCAAACTGAAGCAGAACCTCAGGTGCCATGTACACTGGGGAACCTACAATGCTGTGTGCGATATCCACCATTGGCTTGGCAAGGCCTACATCGGTCAGTTTAACGACTTTGTTTTCTCCGACCTAGAATTATAACATTTCATTTAAGAAACGTTGAAATTAAAGATGAAATGATGGTGTGATAAAGCTCGGAAATGAACAACATGCGAACACATATTTATTATGCACAATTAATTTAGGTCAAGCTAATACCATGTTAAAGATCTGTGATCGAAATTTGCGTCGCTTTTGTCGCAAACTTAATTGTATTTGAAATTCAATGCAACTGTGTACAACACTTTCGTCCAGAGAGATGTCCCGAGAACAAGCGGACCTAACAGAGATTATCGGATCAAACACAAATTCAAGTGCAGAGATGTAACTTTTACGTATGTTTGGAGACTAAGCTTTTTAAAAAAAGTAGCCTTCCAAATTGCTAGCACAAAACTGACAAATAAGAAAAAAAGAAAATTAGCAATATATATTGAAGGCTCATCAAAAACATAAACCACTGACTGCGGTAGTTGTTAAGAAATAGTTTTAAAGAAACACTCATATGATGCTTTTATTCAAAATTGGCAAATATTGTGACTTAAATACCACCGGGATCTGGATTCCAGTAATTCTGCAGTGACATTTGCAGATACATCTTATTTAATACAAATAACTGAATAAACAAATCCTAAAACAGAATTAAGATACCAGAATATGTAATGTTATACCAACCAATATATTTTCCAGTTTTATGTCTCGGTGGACAAAGCCTTTGTCGTGCAGGTACTTTAGCCCCTTGCAGATCTGGATAACATAGGACGCCATTTCTTTCATAGCACGCAACTGATGTCTCGAGCCACTGGACATTTTCCCAGGATTCTCAACTTCCGGACCAATGAAAATACTCTTCAAGGTATCCTTACACATCTCCAGGATCATAATCCACTGCACGTCTTTTTTCTGACTCGTATTCCGGTACTTGAAGGTTGCACCATAATATTTGACAATGTTGTCATGGTCAAGGTCCCTGTCATGTTTAAGAAAGCATTGCAACCTTCAATACATACAATCATGAACATTATTGTGCAGCTACAATATCAATCAGTTGTTTGCTCCTACGCAATCCGCGAAGTATATCATAATTCAAACTGAGCTTAGAGAACTGAAAGGTGGCGTAATGTTACTTTAAGAATTCCATCCGCTTAGTATAAATTAACCCAACTTTAGCAAGCCCGAATCATTTTGTTCGAGTGAGCACATATCCCCAAAGAAAGAAGACATTTAAATCGCAGATGTTCCAGATACCTTTCGTAGTCTAAATAGATACAGGGAATGCTAGGCTTTCTTGAACAAAATAGAAAACAAACAGCCAAAAACTGAAACAAATGACTGGGCTCAAAGAAAGCAAAGCATATTATCAGCTCTTCTGCAGAAACCCAAAAGACCATCTGCAGGAACCGAAAAGACCATCTGGTAGGAAGTGAAAAGACCACGCAAGCCATCGACAATGATAATGTATTGCAGCACACATTCTTGATAAAATTGCCATTCTTTTCTTAGCTAGAAGACTACAGATATTTGAAACTTTTGGGTTCGCTTTCTTTTGAAATGGCTCGATTAGTAGAGTTCATGAACGAGCCTATTCATTCTAGGTAAGCATATCCGCTTTAATATGTATCGCTATGATCTTTGCTTAAATAAAAATATTTGGGCATGGTTTGATTTAAAAATAATTATAATCATCATTAAGGAAAAGTTAAAAATCAATTATACATCTGACTAAACGAAACAAGCAAACAAGACAGGTTGGTGTGAAACATGAAAATTAAATCTGGAGCGAAAAGCAGGTAATCAATTATGACACATCATATACCTGAGTGTGCGATCCTCTAGAAGAATGTCTGTTACTGTGTTTTCCTTTATTGGATCTCTACAAACTTTCAAAGCGACAGGTAGCTCACGCCCGTCGGATCTCTTCCCACCTTTAATATGCGCCAAATAAACGTCAGCGAAGCTTCCACTTCCAATGGGAGCCTCGTGCATGTCCCAGGATAGGTCTTCCAATTTATAGTCAAATTTCATGATGTGATTGACGAAGAAAATGTCCAGTTGGCCCTGCAAGGAGTAGCACTGTGGTATCAATGTAGGGAAGACATCCTTTAAGTTCTGGTCGTATTCCTGCATCTCCTGCGTGAGTGTCTTTATCATCTGTCTGTCTGCTTTAAGAAAGTCCGGGATCATCTTTGCAATGCTGTCTATTCCTTTCATAAACTTGCTGAAATATCTATGCACCTTCACTTTTAATTCTCTGTTCTGGAAAATACTGGCGATATATAGCGTCATCGCTTCACAGACTCGATCCTCGGCACTTATTTTAGAAACCCTCATTAAGTTCTTGACTTCCCTGTTCTTTGATATATCTAGACGTCCTGCGCTGCACACGGCAGCACCCAATCCCTTCACAGACGATAGGTCCTCGTCCACAGCACTCGTTTTAGCTTTCTTGAACAGTTGTTTTACCGGGGCCTGCTTCTTGATGGACTTGTGAAGATCAGTGATAACTCGATTTTCGCCCTCCAGTAATGCCCCTACAGTGCAATAAAGGCATTATATTGTTAAGGGTTCGATGGATAAGATTACAGAAGAAATATCACCTCTATAGAATAACTGCAATCTTTATTTACGATTTTCTTCTTTGATTTCTTTCTCTTCTTACTGGTTTAATAGTTTGTTCAAAGCTTCTCCTTTTATGTTTTGCAATAAAGACCTGTTGATACAATATAGCTTTATATTTTAAATTTGCCATTTGTAATAAATTACCATCTAGTTAAATGCTTAATCTCTCTCAGAAATGTTATCTCATTATTATTATTATTATTACACTGTTGTATGTTGAGACATATGATCAGTTTTACTGCAGCTTTTATACCTGTTTCCACCTTACACGATCACAATTTTCTGAACATTTTAAAGCCAAAGTGCAAACCTATATACATAAAACTAAGTCTGAATTGAACGTTGTCTTCGGGGTATGTCTCTAACTTCTGTTTAGGTATTCGATGGTTCCTCATTGTCCGAAATGTGGCTTTTTGGAACTGATGCTTAATTTTATGCCTCAAGGTGATATTTGTATTATAACTTAAATAATCATTTTGATACAGGTTTATACATCACTACGTACGAGAATGCGATTATATTTAAAAAGACACCACCTGAGGCTGATTTTGAATATCACATACTAAACATTCGATTTTTGATTGGCTATATACACGGATTTACATTAGGGCACTACTAACTTCTTTACGCTCAAATACTACACAATACGAAGGTAATTACACTTGTTGCAGCAGGCAATACTGTCAGGCGCCTATTTTCATATCGCGTTTTATTGCGTCATGTGAAATATTAAATCTAAGTTTACGTTTTCTTGTGTGAACTTTTCCCAGCCAGTGGTGTCTGACTGGGAATGACGTCACAGCCGAGTTGTAGGTATTCTGCATCTATTTTAATCCAGCCAATGCTACAGGAGAATCTTTTGCACGGGTAAAGACAATATTACATTGGTAATTTTAATGATACTAATATATATATATATATATATATATATATATATATATATATATATATATATATATATATATAAAATACAAATTGTACGGCGAATAGCAGTCCTTTCAAGTGCACTGGATCCAGCAAGGGATCACGTTTGTCAGGGATTGATTAAGATAAATGCAATAAACTGACTATAAACAGTGCAAAACTATATATTCCAGCATCCGCAACCAGTCGTAGCCATGTAAAGTTTTGCAAACACAACGGTTTTTCTGTTATATTTGTTTGTCTTGTCTATGCTTTGTATTTGCCTTTGGAAAAAACTCATTAAGAGTCGAAAGAGCTCAGGCTAGTTAGATCCTAGTTTTGCACTACTCTTAGTCAGTTTATTGCACATATATATATATATATATATATATATATATATATATATATATATATATATATATATATATATATATATAACCAGGTAAGCAGACAGGAATGATCAGGCAGTTTAGCCATATAGTGGACTCACTAACCATGAAAGTCATGTCCATATTGTCCCTACGTCTATGTCCTAATAACTATGGTAGTAAAAGGTCAAAATGTTAGGCCATGTTGGTTGAGTTATATCATTCATTTCACAGTTTCGATCTTAAATCTTTGCATACCTTCACATTTGGTTATTTGATCCTCCATCAACTCAAAGTCTCGCTTGAATACACGGATGATTTTGTTCTTTATGTCTGCCACAATGTTATTACTTCTCTCCCAACTGTTCAGAACGGTGGCTACCCTCTCCGCCAATTTTTCCTCTAGTTGTTTACATAGTTTCTTGACGTCTCTGTTAGTCGGGCATTCTTTAGGATTCCAATCAAATAGCTTTTTCTACAACAGGCACAATACGAAAAAGCTACAATTTTCCAAAGAGACTATATATGACCTGACATTCTTAGAAGTATTCACGTTCAGTTTTGGTGCATAAACGTGTGATTACACAATGACGAAAGCCCTATTCTATATAATCTTTTATGTATTAGGCAACTCCCAAAAAACGTGTCCAACATAATACACATATGATGTATAACTTTTCAATGCACTGGTAATGTGGTTTATCCTAACCAATATGAGATACACTATTATATATATATATATATATATATAGAGAGAGAGAGAGAGAGAGAGAGAGAGAGAGAGAGAGAGAGAGAGAGAGACTGGTGTATTGAGCACAAAATCATGCAACAATTATTATGTTCTGTATCGTATGGAATTATTTCTGGAAACTATAAAGAATCGCTGACTAGTTTTCTTCTTAACTGACTTGTTTGGAATATCACAAAATATTACATGAAGTTCAGGTGATTTCAATGCTTCCTCTACTTTTCTGCAGATTAGTTCAACCTCGACATCCATGCTTTGCCTCAGACTGGCCAAAGACTCGCCAGCGTTCCTCTCTATTAGATTCATTTGATTCTGGATTGTCGCAAACTTCTCCTGCACTTTGTCTTTGTTCTTTGATGCCAGGACACGTGACACCTTCAGCGAGTATGCAGAGCGCTTCAACACGGATGATATCCATCTGGAATAAAAAATATAGGCTAATATATAACAAACTGGTGTGACCAACACTGTTACTGAATGCTGAATAAGTATGTACCACAGTTGAAAGGTTCATATAAAACTGACAGAAGCCAGAGACTATCACACTGTGCATAAGGCAATACAATCAATGATGTCTATCAAATAATTCTTCATTTACTTCTTTTTAATTACAGTAATATTGTTTCCAGAAGAGGAAACACAGTTAACCCGCACCAGTTAACTGTTCAAGACAAACTAATAATAAAATCTACATATCCGTTTTATGGACCTGAAACGATTCGGAAATAATAATTATCGCTCGGATGGTCTAAGCATGCAGTTTTTCACCTATGAATTGTAAGTGTTAGTTATCGTCACAAGTAGGTATGGAGGATTTGCTCTTTATCACGCATTACGTTTAATCTAGATTGTGTTTCAAGAAAACAAGCAGGGCACAAGAACAACTATTTTTACCTGTAGTGACTGTTGAGTCTGTTCCTAAGGCTGTCGGGTAACAAAGTGGAGATGGCCGAAGACATTTGTTTGTGGTCGGCTGTTTGTGTGCCGTACTGGATAGCTTGTGCTGCCTGTAAGACGACGTATCCAGTTATATTTATATCATACAACAGTTCCTTTAGTCCTACACTTTCTGCCAAAATATAGGCAAAGCGTATACAATAGTAGTGGCTTCATCTCACTGATTTTGTACAACACGTTCAAACCTGTATTATGAAATCAAAATTATCTTTTCTGAGTTTCATGATGCCAAAATGTTAAATGCATGTATTGGTATTCTCCTACCGGCTGACATCATCAGAGAACGCCACATAAAAAAATCGGTAGAATGTTCTTATTACGAAATATCTGGAAAATTGATGCAACGTTTTACAGAACGGTACGATGTGCTTGTGTTGCACTAAACTAGCAAACCGCACACCAGGTGGCGGTTTTACGTTCCTCAAGACATCACTGCCTCGACATACTGATCTATATAACTTTCTAATAGAAACGTTTCCCATTGTTCTTACCTCATCTTCAAGGGATTCACAAAGAATATCATAAAATATGAACATTCTAAAGCTTTGACAAGCGCATCAACAACTGTCAATGTTAACACATGACTGATTGGAGTCGTAATTGAAAAGAACTTTTATGAGAAACCTAAACAAGGCAGACCCCAGGGTCAAACAATTTGAGCAGAAAGTGGCGTTGTTCCGCTGTTCTGCGCGGATGCGATTTTTAAAATTTGTGCGACGAAAACTCCTCGGTCCGTTCTAACAAATTCCAAGGTGTTCCAAAATAAGCAAATTCTACTAGTTTCGTTATGTTGCTGTGTCTGGCCAATAAAAATAAACAGCTGGCAGAGACTGAAGGAACAAAGACTGTAGCAAGGATTCATTCCAGACGAGTCTTGGGCAGCATTGATTGTATCCATGTGTGTTACAAATAAAAGTAAGTAGTTTATTTCGAACAAAGCGAATACGTTCCACATAAATGTAACTATGTGCTGGTAGATGGATCTATATATGTCTGTTTGTCTGTGTAAGCATACTACCTAATCTATATTGCATACCTACTTATACAGAGACAGGACAAACCAACGCCTACTGGACAATAACCGCTAAACAAAGTTATATATCTACAACGTACCTGCAGAGCCTTACACTGTAAAACCATAAACACATACACTTAACACTATAATCTTCTCCAAAGAAAAAGTGGAAGCTGAAGAAGAAATCAAAGAAGAAGAAGAAGAAGATGATGATGATAATGATGATGATGATGCAAAAGAAGAAGAAGAAGAAGAAGATGATGATGATGATGATGATGATGATGATGATGATGATGAAAAGGATAGAGAATATTTATTATTGTACCTATCTAGATAGGTAAGTTGGTATTCATGTGTGAATACATGTATGCTTCTGTTCAAAGACAGTTTATAATAATTAAAATATAATGCCAATATCTAAAATATAACTTATTTTGTCTCTTACGTCTTTCAGTGAGATATAACAGAGCTGTTCTTCCTTTAGTCCTGGGTACAGTTTGTTCAGTTTTTTCCATATGTCTTCCTGAAGAGTCGGTTGGTCAATTTCAGGAATCTGGTCCCATTTATTTACAACGAACAACGCCGCATCTGGGTTGAAATCTTCACCTGCAGAGGTGACCACAGTCCGTAGAAAGTCTTGCAGCTTGGAGTGAAATAATAATAATAATAATAATAATAATAATAATAATAATAATAAAGAGAATATGTTCAGCTTAAGCTGACTGTGACACATAGTGACTTGTGCATCTGGCAGATTACGTTATATATTCGATGGGGGGGGGAGGTTGCAAATATTTTATTAATGCACAAAAGATGCACTACTTTCAAAAATGTACTCCATCCGGCCACGGAAAACAAGACCTTTGAATGATTATTATTTGATACTCATGGTATTCATCTCACGACGTACATAACGAGTTCTTGTACACATGTTGTTTTATGTTTGGCTGATACTACATGTTGACCATATGCATGATCACCTCATTTTATTACTCATCATCATTTAGGATCCACCGAAAACAATTGCAAGTCTTCCAGGTGTAAATATGTAACTTTCTATATTAACCTTGATAGGCATTCTGTCAGAGGAATCCGGAGTGATTGTGTACCATTCTGAGAGGTGTGTGCTTGCTACGAAAGAATACCCAGCGGAAGGGATTTATTGATGCGTGCAAGCACACCGATGG
>JAECUM010048333.1:0-39917 GCA_016617855.1 Megalonaias nervosa
CGCTTATAAGTCGAGCCCAACTGTAAACTGCACAGACCCAGATTTGCCGTCGCATAATGCGCCGGCAGATATGGGTCGATACAGTTATCTAAATGTAATAAATGGAACAACCAAAACAGACCCTAATCTGCCGGCGTATTATGCGACGGCAGATCTGGGCATTTGTTGTGTGAAGTTGGACTACTTACAAGTCAGTATATACGATATCCAGATCATTAAAAGTTATTTAACCACACCTCGCAGACTTGCATATGTTGAAAGAAATTTTCAGAAAAGTTTAGGTCTATATTTCTGTATCTTAATGCTTTCTTTTCTTTTTCTTGTTTCCTTGGTCTGGAAAGTTCAAATTATCATTGACGACGTAACAAGCGCCATCTTGGACAGTACTCATCAGTGTAATACAATGTTTCAGTCTATAGTGAATTATTTTGTCTTCTGCCAAAAACGTAGCCGCTCGTAAAAAATATATGTGAGTGGCAGTAGCTTCCATGATGCAACGAGATGATGTTAACATGCATCAATCTGTTAAATGTATGTGAGTGACAGAAGCTTCCAAGATGCAGCGAGATGATGATAACATGCATTAATCTGTTAAATATGTGAGTGGCAGTAGCTTCCAAGATGCAGCGAGAGGATGATAACATGCATCTATCTGTTTAATACAGACCTGTGCTAAAGCCAATGCAATATGTCTAGAAATTGCTGCAAAACCCATGCCTGATTAAATTATATACAATTAGTATTACTCCGCTGAGAGAGAGAGAGAGAGAGAGAGAGAGAGAGAGAGAGAGAGAGAGAGAGAAGTGACTCAGGAACCAAACATCTAGTTAGACAAACTGCGTATTATCTATTCCAAAAATACCTTAAGAGTTACCTACTGCCTGATATAATATTCATTGTTTTGAAAGGCTCAGAACTGTTCAAACTGCTAACAGCTGTGTGCCTCCCCATGGCAAACCCGTATCCTGTCTAAGCTAAAAAGCTTGAACCCACTACAAACTGCAACATGAGGAATTGCTTACATTGGCCGTCATTGTAGATGATGACAGTCAATGTGTTTATTCGGTGTTAAGAGTGCAGCCTTAAGAGTGTTCCTCCCCCACACACTTCTATTCACACCCCCCAAAACTTATTTTCTGTCCGACTTTCTTGGTAGAATATTTAGTTCCACCCTAAAACCACCCGTCTCAAGTTAAAAAAAGACAAAAACAACACCACCCATAAAAAAACAACAAAATATTCCCAACAAATCATAATAATGGCAATTAAGTCATGGCTGTATTACGCGATGCATTATATTTGTAAGCTGTGTCGGTGTCGAAGTGGTAGTGTAAAAATAAGTGAAAAATAAAAGCACTGGTCTGGACTTTGCGAGATTTAAATTTATTGCTGAAACGATACCTGATTTACTATTCAAATATTCGTAGCCTGTATTCGATTCGTATTCGAATATTCATAGCCTGTATTCGATTCGTATTCGAATATTCATAGCCTGTATTCGATTCCAATTTGAATATTCATAGCCTGTATTCGATTCGTATTCGAATATTCCTATTATTTATTCGATTCGTATTTGAATATGTGCTGCGATGTCATCATGAAATATTTACCATCATCACCGCGGACTTGGGGTGAAGCAAATGCCACCACAAAGCCAGAATTTCGCCCAAATAATGTAAACACAAGTGACACATCTGATTTGTAAAGACTTGACATGTCTCCCATGTTCTACAGAATGGATACCAGTTCCAAGACCACTTAAAACATTACTTTTGCTGAAATATTGACCCATTCATTCCCATAGAAGCCGCCATTACTGTATCTACATAATTAGTGTCAGCCAATGAAAACAGAGAATGCATGGAAAAACTATTTCAAGGGTATTATTAAACTATATTTAAACATCTGTAGACTGTCTGAGCCTTGATCAACGTTAACAAAACATCTCAACAGGACTACGTTCTTGTTTGCTTGATTCAAATTTGTATATCTCTATACAATGCATGACCAGCAAATTCGTGGTCAATTGTGAAATAAGGCTATTTTGTTTTTTAAAAAAAAATTCCTGTAATTTCCAAACGACGGCTGATCAAAGAGAGGTTTCGTGAAAACTGAATCTCAACGGGTGGACTTTTTCGAATCTGGAATGTTCTTAAAATTCAAAAGTTATGTTGAACAAGTACAGTCTAAACTGTTTAGAATTGCTATAAAGCTGTATTAATTAAAACCAGTCATAACTGTGTTAATAAGATTTTTTAAGTTATTTCATTCTATATGGTAATTCTAACAAAATCTCAATAACTAATTTAAAACAAATATTCAACCTGAATATGTAACAGTTTATTACTAAAACCGAGGAAAACAAGAAGCACAAGTGGGGCCTGACTTACGTAACTTTCCAGTTTACCTTTTCACTAAGGAGGCTAATGTATTATAATGTATTGAAAGAACAAGACCAAAGTAGACTACATCCCAGTAAGACACAAGACCAAAGATGACTAGATCCCAGTAAGACACAAGACCAAAGTAGACTACATCCCAGTAAGACAGAAGACCAAAGTAGACCACATCCCAGTAAGACACAAGATTAACCACCATTAACATGTGCATATCTGCTCATAAGCTCATAATCAAACTCACTGATCATCTTGACAACATGAGACAATATAACAAGCTTTATCATATCTGACCAGAAATATAGTTGGTACATTCTTGACAAGCTGACCAATCAAATGCAAAGTCATATAAAAAATATGCACGAGCCTCAATTAGAATCATACACAACCATGATTTTTATGGCATAGGTTTATTAATAAATTTTTTTATCAAGATCCCATTAAAAACAGACTCAAAGTGTTCAAAAAAGCAAACGTTCATTCAGTCATATGCAAGACCACATTAATAAGATCATAAATCTAGCTGATGATATGATAATAAAATGCGTTATATATCTTAGTGATATAAGCCCGTGTGCCAAATTCGATAACAAAATAACTGGCAACAGAGTGACAATCGCAACCAACCTGACATAAAATCACCGCTTTAATACGGATGGATCTTGTTCTTAAGTGTACTTGTCCAAGATCTTTATGATTTAAGTCGATTTACCAAGTTTGATCAGTCTTTTTAAAATACAGTCTATAGAGTGTTAGCAAGCTCAGCCAGTCATAAGCGAGATAACGTCATTAATATGCGTGAATCCCGTGCATTATCGGACTCCTACATTTGAAGTTTTATCAAAATCAAAGCAAAATATGGCCTCTGTGCAGGTAACAAGCTCAGCCAATCAGATGCACGATAGCCTCGTTCTTATTTATTTGTGGATCCAGCATACCATTTATATTTTCCAAAAATAAGAATGTTTCAAGCTTATGCAAACTGAATCAGGAAATACGGTTTCCAGAGTGGTATCAAACTCAGATACAATATCAATTGATTTACACGCATGGATCTTGCTCATTAATCTAACTCATCATAGATCCTGAATATATGATCCCACATTCGAAGTTTGATCAAACCCGGATCAAAATTATGGCGTCCAGAGTGGTAACAATCTCCGCCAATCACATTGTTACGTATATGTAATTTAATTACTTGTGTGTTAGTTTTAAATATTTTTTTATTTTATTTTTGTTTCATTACATTTTATTATAATGATAATTTTCACGGGATTTGACTATTTTCGGAAAAATCACTTCTCTGTTTTGACCTGATTTGAACGTAAAAGGTATTACATTATCAGTATTTTTAGCTCACCTTGGTTGAGATGTTTTGTCAACACTAAGCGGAAATGATTGGTCATTACCAAGGTCATGTTCAACCCACGTGTTAGTCTGTTGTAAACAGTTTCATTTTTAAATTCATTTCCAGCGTGGGAATCTGATTCTTAGATAGGGCTATTCTTGCTTACGTGATAATTGACATATTTTTTGCGCTGTTCGGACAAAGTAAGTGATCATGTGACACATCACGAATATCAAAATGACGTTTTAGTTGGGTTTAATTCTTAATATCAGTGTTTTCTAGTTCAGTCGTATTTTAAATCTTGAGGGCTCAAGAGTTTTTATTGTTGTTGCCAGTTTGTACTGAAGTTCGTCTATTTTGGGGGATTTAATAATTTAAATTCTCTAGAAAACAACACAAGTGCTTTCCTTTATGAAAATTCTGGGACAAAGACGTTTAGTGGAAATTCATTCTGGAATTCTAAACAGAGCATTATAAATTGTGTTTCAACGAGGGACTGTTGCCATCAGTACAACGACCTTATCTGACGTCATCGCCTTCCATATTGGAACTTCATCGAGATTCGAACCTGGATTCAATTAGAACTGTTTAGTGATAGGACTTATATTTTTCAATTCTAGGATTAAGTTTTGGACTATTTTCACAAACCATAAGTCCTATTTCATATTTTCATCTTGTTTTCTAGGGAAATAAATTATTTTGTTAAAATTTACAAAGCTTGTTGACTTCACTCTTTTCTTTTGTTACATTTGTACGAGCCTACACGTAACAACATGTAACAGCACCTCATTAAAATAGCTGAATCTCGCTTCTCACTCATTATCGAATCCATTCAAAAAATCTTGATGATATAAACACATATTTCAAGCTTGATCAAACCCTGATCAAACATATAGCTTCCAGAGTGGCAAAATTCTCAGCCAAGTAGATGGACGAATATATCATTAATATAAGTATATATTGCTTATTAAAGTACATATCATTGATCTTGAAGATATAAGCATGAATACCAAGTGTGATTAAAGAAAGGAATCTGAAATACGGCTTCCAGAGTGGTAACAAACAATTGCTGACGGACGGAAGACACATGTCGCACGGTAAACGAAGGGTCATACAATAAGCTGACGTGGCTTTATGGTCAGGTGAGATCATATTAAGAGTCCGTTGAAGGGAGTGGCGCTCTACTTTGCGAAAACGATCTACAGGAATTCAAAATATAACCATTCCTTTTAACTGCTGACTGTTGAAACCATATGTGATATTCTTCAGCTATTGTGGTGGCTATATTCCATGTCAGATCAGTACCATTTTCGTCAAAATTCCACGTCATAGTGATCATCCATTCCGGGTGATTAGTGATGACAACGTATCCTAAGAAGTCCATTTGTGAAAACCCTTGTTGATATAGCCAACGATTTCGGAGTATGACTAACACTGTTTTGAAGATAGCCACCATGGTGACCATAATGGGGGTTGGTCATTTTCCTTTCGGACCATGTGGACATGATAAGAATTCGTCTGATGAAAAACCCACGTCAAAACGACTTTCCATTTAAGAAAAGTAGCTAAAACAAGACTTTCAGATGGCCACATATTGGCTGTCAGATCGGGAGCTTTTTAATTTAAGATCAACAAAACATAAAAACCCCATGACGAGGTGACCATTCATTCAGATGTAGTGATAACAAAGATTTTCAGGCCGGCCACTGTGGTGGCCATATAAAACCCCAGATCAGCACCATTTTCATTCAGGTTCAAACAGACATAATACGAAGATTGTGGGGAAAACCCGATGTCAATATGACTCTCCGATAATTTGACGAAGCGATAAAAAGATTTTATAGACAGATGCTGTGGCGTAAATATTAGACGTCAGATCGGCACCATTTTCATTTAGGACCAAAGAGACATCATAAGAGGTGTTTTAGTGAAAATCTCATGGTGATACCACCATCTGATCTGGGGGAATACCGATAACAAGATGCTAGATGGGCGCTGTTTGGCAGATAAAATTGAATGTCAAAATGCTCATTTAAGACCAACTGGACTTCAAGAAAGGTCTTTTGGTGAAAATTCCAGGTCAATGTATCTTTCTGTTAGGAAGAATTTAGATAATGAGATTTTCAAGATGGCTGCAATGGCGGCCATATTTCACATCAAACTAGCGCCATTTTCATTTAGGAACAAGTAGACAACATAAGAAGTCTTTTATTAAAATCCCATAATAATATGACCATCCATTCAGGAGAATAAAGCAATAACAAGATTTTCAAGATGGACGCTGTGGAGACATATTGGATGTGCGAGCAGCACCATTTTCATCTTGGACCAACTAGTCCAGAGAATTAATGTGTGTGTGTGTGTGTGTGTGTGTGTGTGTGTGTGTGTGTGTGTGTGTGTGAAGTTTCATAGCAATCTTCCAAGTAGTTTAGGATGAGTAGCGATAACAAACTTGTACTCGGAGGAACGTCGGACAACGGGCGACGGACTACACGTCTAAGGCCATTAAAGCCAATTAGAACTTCCACTTATTCAGGTAAAAAAAAGAAACCATGAAGCTACTGAACAGCTTTAAATTTTCTAAGTTTCAAAGAGCGAACGAAATTCTGATTCACTCCCAAGATGTTTGTGCTGGCAATTGGGGGTAATGTGTCAAAGGTGGCAATCACCGATGTTCAGTTTGTACCGAAATTCATGCCACAGATTAACAGTGCTGCTTGGTTTGTCCATGTCTGTATCGCGGGACTACATTTAGTGTCAAATTTTTAAAGCTCCGGTGATTTTTTTTTTTCAAAACCGATCACTTCCATTTAGACATTGGGATTGAGGATTATATACAAGAACTACTTACCTCAAAAACTGAAGAATTTGACAATATGCAACAAGTAGTCACCTCCTAAAATATAGTTTGACAACGTTTTGTGAAACGAGTGCTAACATATTTTAACGAAGAATTTTAATTAGTTCAGATTACAATCAAAACATATCAGACTGACTTATGCAAATCAGCAAAACAAACACAGTAAAGGAACAAGCATGTGGAACTATTTATGCTATCCTCTTAACATACCCCTGTGTCCATTTCAATTGCCGGCGTTGTATACTGAATCGCTATATAGCATAGCAGATTGCCAAGAGACGATAGTGCCCAGTGTAGTTAGTGTGTATAAACATTGGACGGTGGCTGGGATGGGGCTAAGAGGTGTCAACAAAAGCTAAAGTGACACTACATATCACGAGTCCATCTCAAAACTAAACAAATCGTGAGGCGGATTAAACATCAACACACTCACAAATTACTGATATGACGAATATTCGAATACCAATTTCCGATTCGAATATTTAGCATTATTCTTATTCAGATATTCAAATATTCGTTTCAGCACGATTTAAATTGGGGTTCCCGTTGTCAGTCACTCCTCAGATCACCCTATTCAATATTTTACGAGACTAAGCATCATGTATCTTTCTGGGTCAGCTTTGGGGTACAGTAAACTACTCGCCGATTGCAGTAAACACAATAAGTAACTATCAGCAGGAACAATAGCAAGACTCCATTGTAAAGAAGTGCCACGAGGCAAATGTCTTAAACTGTACATTTACAGCGAGCAAATACCTGCTATATAATCCAATTTTTTAAAACCATTTATGGTTGCCAAATATTTTTATGGCAGTTTCAGTCTGATCGTTTCAATGAAAATTCGCAAGCATGGGATTGTAACAATCAAGACCGAAAGAGAACACGAATTTTGCGTTTTTAAAAACTTGAGAACTTAGTCTCACTACGTGTATGCATATTCAAAAAGAAGTACTAGACTTATTGTTTAGTTTGATCCCAGCATTACACGTTTTAATGTTCTCTTCTGACCTTTATCCATGGGAGATAAAGTCAATAAAAACTGTCATATAGGTTAAAAGTGAACAAAATGTACATACTTGAGTAATAAATCATATGATAAAAATGGAAAGTCAATAAATCCTAACATTTTACACGAATTATTAAAGTATTTTTATCAATTTAACTGCCGACTTTGAGTATAAAGTATACTACAGTTAACATTGATACAAAGAGTTCAAACAGACTATTTCCGAATTATGCCAGCGATTGAAAGTCATTTCTCTGGCAGTAACGACAACTCCACGTCGTAGAAAATACATGACTATTATATGATATCATGGATCAATTAGAGAATGAAAATAGATATGGTTTATTATTAATAATAGACTTTGAAAAAGCCTTCGACTCAGTTAAATGGAGCTTTGTGGAAAAGGCTTTACAATCTTTCAACTTCGGCGATTCTGTTTGAAATTGGTTTAGGCTCGTTTGTAATAACTCTAAAAGTTGTGTTATAAACTATGGAAATATATAATTTTTATTGACTTGAAAGATGATGTCGTCAAGGGGATCCTCTTGCCCCTGATTTGTATATTATCAGTGTTAAGATTTTAGTTCTAAATTTAAAGCAAAATGTGGATGTACGTGTACTCATCTTTGACGTCAATTAATTTAAATTGGGTTAGTATGCCGATGACGCTTTTGTTCTTCTCGATGGGTCTCAACATTCTCTTAAAGCAACTATGAATATCCTTCAAGTCTTTTTTCATATATCAGGATTTAAATGAAACATAACAAAAGCAAACGCTATTTGCATTGGAAATAAGAAATTTTACAATGAAAAAATATGTCCCAAGATGGACCTAAATTGGTCTTCTTCTAACTTACACTCCATGTCATTCCCTCCCACCTGGACTTACAATAAATGGTGGAAGTTAATTATAGGAAGAAACTAACGAAGGTCAAAAAAAACCCCCAAAAAACTGGCAAGCTGGAGTCAAAGACATCTTTCAGCAATAGGCAAAGTAATTGTTGTAAAAATCCTTGTTCTGCCCATATTCATGCATCTTTTTCAGCATTTCCAAATCCATCAGCAAAACTTGAAGCAAAACTAAATAGTATCTTATTTAAGTTTGTATAGGGTGGAAACTCAGTGAGAATTAAATGTAATATTCTAGTATCCCCGGAGAATGAAGAAGGACTAAATATGGTACATGAAGATAAGATGGGTTAAAAGATTACTGGAAAACGAGGATGGAGCTTGGCAGAACCTAGTTAATACTACTATATTCAGAAATATAATGGATATTTAGAATTTAGGAAGGACGAAATTAGAAGAATCTGGTAAGCTCAGTAAAACAGTTTTTGGAGAGATGTAATTTTGGCAATATTGAATTATAAAGACGAACCGCAAAGTCCAAACGAGTATTTATCCCCGAGTTGATGTTTTTTTTAAACAAAATTTTGTTCCACCTAGAATGTTCTATCAATACAAATCCTGGAAAGAAGCCATAATCGAAGTTCTTAACGATTTAGTGATCACGGTCGTTTATTAACTTTTGAAATGATAAAACGAAATGCAGGATGTGATGATTTTGAAATACTATTCCTTTATTATCCAAAATTCCAAAATCATGGAAAGATGCAATCAAAAACCATTTTGTTCACAACGTGTTTGATAAGCAGTAGGATCAAATAATGAAACTTGCAAAAACAAAACTCACTGAAAAAAGTTTGTTTACAAAGATTTTTTTTAAAAAAAGGCAAAGAGGCATCACACTGCTAAGGAAGAAATATGGATAAAAGTATTAAATAAAAATATAAGTAGTGACGAGTGGTATGAGATTTATGGCCGGTCGAAACTTTGTACTAAGGCAACATAGTTGCTCTTTTTTAATTTAAATTAATTCGTAGAATAATTGTCACTAATAATTTTTGGGGAAAAGAATGAACATATGAGACAACGACAAATGCACTTTCTGTAAGAGTGAGAACGAAGGCACTGAACATTTGTGCTATGATTTCAATATTCTTAAAAATGTTTGTACCGTCTTACTATACTTTGTACACCTTATTGCCCAAATATTGCACATTTGGTCAAAATGGAAATATGATAGGAAGTGAACAATTGGACATTTTGTGCAATCTCTTGCTTATTGTGTGTGTGTGTGTGTGTGCGTGTGCGTGTGTGTGTGTGCCATCTCTTCTGTGCGCTATATTTATTGTCCCAAGATTATCTGATAACCAGAAATGTTTAATTGTAAGGTGACCCTGGGATGATGTTCCCCAACCCAGTGGTCAACCTATTACGGGGATAATAATAAACAAGACAACTCCACGTAGTGCTACGAACATTACAATAAGGAATTACATGTGCCTCTTTAAAAATTGATTCTACTTAATCTTACTTTTTCATAAGGGAGATCATTATATTTTAATCGATTTTATTATAATCTTCAGCATATTTTCACTGCAAATAATTGTTATCTCATATCTGAAATGAGATTATAAAAGTTTAGAGTCGTCCCTTTAACGGGACTATGGGTCACTGTAAGATAATAATAATAATAATAATAATAATAATAATGAGGACTTTGTATAGTGCCTAATCTTTAGAAGCTCTAAGCGCTTTACAACATTTGACAACACTTAAAAAAACAACATATAATGATATGATTACAAAAATAAAAACAAACACCGTGAAAGTAGAAACAGAAACTATGCTGTAAATATTTAAGGCAAGGATACATTATTAGGTCTTTAAGTCTGTTCTTGCAGTTGAAATAGGTGAGTTTTAAGAGCGCTCTTGAATGAGATCACTGTGTTTGTGTCTAAGTGCAGTGGGCAATTCGTTCCACGTTGCTGGGCCCTGGTATGCAAAAGAACGTTGTCCATATGATTTCATCTTCATAGTGGGAATAATGAGAATACGAGTGTCAGAAGAGGAGCGTAAGCATCTTGCAGGTGTGTACACATGGGTTAGGTCTGATAGGTATGTTGGACTGGAGCCCGTCAGTGAAACGTAGCACAGAGAACAAATTTTGTGTTTAATTCTGGATCGTCTGGATAGCCAGTGTAGGGTACAGAGCAGGGGAGAGGCGTGCTCTGATCGTGGTACTCTAAGGATGATCCGAGCAACTGTATTTTGAATTTTTTGAAGTTTCTGAAGTAGATATTGAGACGAACCAGACAGAATTGAGTTACAATAGTCCAGTCTTGAAAGTACTAAGGAACACACAAGTGTTTTAGTGGCATCAACTGAAAGATACTTGCGAATGGAGCTGATTCGTCTCAGTTCGAGATATGCAGCCTTGCATATGTTCATGACATGTTGATGCAATGAGAGAGTACTGTCAAGAGTGACACCGAGGTTTCATACTGACTGCGTGAACTTAATGTTGGTGTTGCTGATATTTATTGTCTGAAGTAAATGATGTGAATGAGAAAGTCTTTGTGTTGTAATCAGGATGGATTCAGTTTTATCATCATTCATCTGCAGCTTGTTACATGTCATCCATGATTTCACATCGGAAATGCACCTTTCTACGCCTTGGATGGTAGCTTCAACTTCATTTGGATGTCTAGATTTGTATATTTGGGTGTCATCAGCATACAGATGGTGAGACACTGGATGATGATCTATGACACTTGAGAGTGGCTGAGTGTATAGAATGAAGAGAACAGGTCCAAGAACAGACCCCTGTGGAACACCACAGCATAGATCAACTGGGCTGGAGCGTTTTCCATTTGCGGACACAATTTGTGTCCTGTTGACCAAGTAGGACTTGAACCATAGTAAGGCTATACCATGAATGCCAAATACATGCTGGAGACGGTGAAGTAATATATCATGGTCTATAGTGTCAAATGCTGCAGACAAGTCAAGGAGAGTGAGGACTGTAATCTTTCCGCTATCCAAAGAAGAGTAGTTTCAGTACTGTGGCAAGGGCGATATGCAGACTGTACATTGCTAAAAAGACTGTTTGAATTCAGATGAGATACAAGTTGGGATAGAACAACTTTTTCTAAGATTTTTGACATGAATGGCAGATTAGAAACTGGGCGGTAGTTCTTTAAATCATTATAGTCGAGTGTTGGTTTCTTCAGCAGAGGCTTTACAATGGCAGTTTTGTAAAATGATGGGAATTCCCCAGATGAGAGAGGTATTAATAACATCAGTTAGTAAAGGCAATATTGGATCCAAGCACTCTAGCAGCAGTGACGTCGGAATCGGATCCAGTTCACATGACTTTGGTGCACTCTTCATCACGATTGTACGTACTAAATCCATAGAGACAGGTTCAAATGCTGATAACGGTTGCCGCTGAAATTCTGTATCGCAACTGTATGGTGAAGACGAGTCAACTGAAATTGTGTTGTCAAGTTTATCTCTGATGGTTTGTACTTTGTCACGGAAGAAAGATCGAGAAATGGGTTTTGGTGGAGAGACTTGGAAACGTTCTGCCCGTGTCCAACAGAGAAACAAATACACTTTAAATGCCTTCCTAAAATGTACAGAGTAAACAAAACGTCATTTTAATGAAAGTCCATTATATTCATACGGTATCTGATCATTAACGAAGACAGCTTAATGCATGTGTACTTGTCAGCCCGTTGGATTAGGCACATAAACCACGAACAGCACAAAGCATAATTTTTCAAAAATCATTTTTTATTATTATATTATGTACCAGTTCAGATGCCTGTCTCTTTGATGGAAAATAAAAATGACTTATTTCCTACATAAACGCAAATCTCAGATCTAGTCGATACCGTTGACACTATTGATTTGTCAAGCAAAGACAGGTCTTTACACAATGCACGGCGGGGGCCGATTTGTAACTCTTTTGGATACGAGCCAGGAAGCGTTAGTGGATGAAACTCTTGGTATTTCAGAACTGTCTATTGCCCATGAGTGCCCAGAAGCAACCAAGGATAATAGATAACGGCATTAGCTGGTAAATTTCTAAATCAGTTACAAAATATACGTTAAAGGAAAAAAAACAAACAAAAAACAACCAAGACGCCATCTGGACCGATTATGTCATTTTCAGTCTGTACAATATGAGGAGATAAAGCTCATTTTTTAACATATGGTCAGAACAAGTTAGGCTGAACACATGCATTCACAAGTACAAGGAACCGATAACAAACTCCTTTTCGTTTCCGTCACGAATGACTAACATTTCTTGGCATAGTAAATAAATGACTGAGCTTGTCTGTCGATACATGCCTGTGAATATATTGCAATAATTACGAAGGTTGGTGTCGCTTTTATTGCCGTTGGAAAAAGGCGGGAAAAAAAGAAATATAAAACATAACTTTCTTTACAAGAGATCTTTCTATAAATGCGCGTACAATTTGTTAATCTTTAGCGTGGCATATAGCACAGACTTTAATTCAACTTTTTGAATCATTAGCGTGGCATATGGCACATATTTTAATTCAACTTTTTTGTATGTTCTGGTTCAGTTTTGTCAAGTAGCACAATCTAGTAATTGTTTCCACTAAACTGTAACCGTTCAGTCTGAGCTTTATAATGAAAAAACGCACATAAATACTTGAAATTCTCCCTAACATCCTAAAGAAGCTATTTCAATATAAAACTAGTGTCACTTGTGTTTATTTCATGAACAATCTGTGGATGCGAAAGTTTTTACCTGGTGTATTCACCAACAACCAGGGTTTTGAAAGTTAGAGTGGCCGCTCGTCTAGAAAGGCATCCTCAGTGAGGCGGTAGTACTGGCTCTCGTGTATCGAAGCCATCCTTCAATGGGGCGATAATACTGGCCGCTCGTCTAGAAAGGTAACCCTCAGTGGGGCCGGTACTACTGACTGCTGGTCTAGCGTACTCCCATCATCATAACAGTATTTTATTTTTCTTCTCCTTAACTTAAAATGGCTTTCTTGAGAAACCAGCGAAGGTCATTAATCATTTATTGTAAGTAGCCATCTGCACGATTATCTTGCTGTGGTGAAGTAGCCATAGGTAATGAAGTTCATGCCACTGATTGTCAACCATTTAGTGTACATGAATATGTCAAGCTGTGTCACACCATGCATCGCATTATCTTTAAAACTGATCAAGAACATAGGAGTGCAGGAGTTCATTGAGTATAATGTTTACGAACTGGCCCACAAATAAATAAATAAATTAAAGCTACACTTACCCCTTTAGACACTTTTTATGCTTTAGTTTTGATTTGGGTTCCGGATCTTCAACATCTTTCTCCTTGTTACTTTGCTTTTCGGCGAGTTCATCTAAATGTGAATAAGGACCTTTTCCACCCGTCATCAAAGTCGAAGGGTCATCAACTTGTAACTCCCAAAGAGTTGCGTTCATTTTCTCTGCAATATACTTTTGTTCGTTGTACTCTTCCTCAGATAGCGGAATGTCCCCATCAAAAGCATCTGCAAAGAAAACCACATTGAAATGAAAAAGGCATCGTAAACATATTATCGTTTTGACTTTACTTCATTGACTTCTTTTACTTATTGCGATGTATTCAGTTACTTCCTTTGTTTATTCCAATTAGGTGTGTAGTCCAGTCTCGCCGGACTAGTTAAGTACCTGTAAAGAATTTAATAATGTTACGGGGCTAGGAGAAAACCTTTAATCCATAGAACTCGCGTGCGTGTGTGTGCGCACGTGTGTCCGCGCGCGCGCGCGTGTGTGTGTGTAAAGTTGTAGTATAATTAGATCTATTACTTTCTACTGACTGTACGGCTTGCGAAGGACAGCTGAAAAGTTCTAAATAATTTGCTACAACTATTTTGTATCTTTGAACCGATCAATAAATCTACTGAAGATCGGCAAAGTATTTTTCTGTAAAATAATCTGCAGCTGCTTATGCAGAAAGCTGGACATCTGCAGATATATGCGTGTGAAATAACATAGGTAAATGACAGTGATACCAAAATCTCGCAGAAGGAGAACAGTGGATAGTTCCGATAGCGAACAATAAGCTCCGCCCACTTAGTTACTGTTGCTCCGGCTCACAAACTTTTCGTGAAAATGGCGGATCCAGTAGCCTCAGCAACAGATTCACTGAAACCTTCCTACCTGATTGCAAGATTCTTTCAGATCGTGTGTTAAAGAAAGGCATGAAATACACCACACAAGGATATATGCATGAAATGATAATTTTCAGTGACGCAAATCAAGTCAATGTTACATGTTGCTGGCGATCTGTGAGAAGAACGAACCATCTGACAAAATAGATGATACCATTCTGCAACAAGAAGACAAAACAACAAAATCTCTCTGTTCTTGCAAAGTTAGGTATTCTTATTAATTATCAGACTTTCTAGTATGACTTCAATACTTTAAAAAAAAAATTAAAATAAAGCTTTCTCTATGTATTTGCACCCGTTACATTTATATCGTATATGTGTAATTGTCATATAAGAATAGAACATGTATTTTTGTATCTACAAGTAATAATTTCATTATTTTTAGGAAAACAAATATATTAAAGTTACAATAAATAAATAAAATAAACACTTTATACAAACTTGCCTGAGTGATTGAAGGGAATGTTGTACGTTCTTTACGCTGCGTTAACATGCATCCTCAGTTGGATGTCATAACATTTTGTAGGTGTATTAAAAACAGTAATTTGTAAGAGAATAGTTTTATTTGAAGTCAAAAGGAAAAGAGTATATATAAATGGCAGGACATAGCTGATTTATAGTCCCAAGCCTAATAAAGACAAATTAAATATTTTATTACAATTTCAAAATTTTTTTTTCCCAAAAAGCTTCCATAATAAAGACTGTATTCAAAATAATTAAATTTAAATTTTTTAAATAATTGATGTCAAAACCCAACTTTACAGTTATAAATATGAACAGGATTAGGCCAATCCAGAATTTAATATATGGGATGGCGTTTTCTCTACTTGACACCAGTTACAAGTAAATGCTCAATTTTGAAAATTTTAACAAATGTATCGTTAATGAAGCATGATGCAGGATTAAAAAATTCCAGATTTAATTTTTAAAAGAAAAAAAGCCAAGGTAATAAAAATACAAAAATAAACATGTATACACAAAGTTTTTTTTTTTTATTGAACGTAATGCAATTTGAACATAAGTATACAATTAGTATAAAATTGTATTCAACATTTTCACAAGCACAACAAATGCTTTCATTATTTTAAAACAATTTTATGTATTTATATATGAAATACGATTATAAATAATGCATCTCTTCCAACGCATTTTTTCATATTGGTGTTTGATTTTGGAATCTTTTTTTACCAAATCCCTCTTCAATCCTTTGATAATAACGACAGTCTGCCTCGCATGGGCCCTAAACACAAATATGAACCATTTTTCTGATAAATTTTCAGTGATTTTCTGCGTAATCCATCAAATCCCTCAGCAGTGTAATATGAGAGTTATCAAGCGTGGTCTCATGTTTGTGAGCAAATATGGTGGATAGCAATGCGTAAGTACGCAGTGAAATCGATACCTATTTTTAATTGGTCAGTGTGCCCAGTCTGGTTGACAGGTCGAAACTATCCATTCTGCTAATGTGCAAAGATTATACAGTATAATCTGGACGTTCTTATGGTATTCTCGGACTGATATTAAGGCCGAATTGGATAAAGATTGCTGATATAATTTTCTTTCGTATCAGTTAGGTTCTTTTGGGGGGTTTTTATCTGAAAGTTGGTCGCGAATCCAAGGAAGATGATCCATGCTCTGGAAGACCGTTGTCTGCGATTGGAGCGAGGAGTGGCTGCTGTGGATGGGGCAATGGACTGAGAAGCGCGATACACAGTGGATATTTCTATTATCACGGGCATTAATTCGTCAGCTGTTTTACGATACTAAGAAATCATCTGAAAACAGATGGGTTCCGCGTTTATTGACGGCTGATGAAAAACAGACTCGGGTTGAAATCGCCAAACAGTTACTCACCAAATAGGAAAGCGTGACTAGAGATGTTTGCATGAGATTGTTACAAGTGATGAAACGTTTATTTACATTTCTGAACCCTACTGAAGAGAAATTAATAAAATTTGTTACGAAGAAAACGAGCCGAGACCTCAAATCACTCAACGTAGTCGGACAGTAAAGAAGATTTCTTATATTTCGATGCAATAGGCCCAGTCGTCCATGTACATGTGCCTGACTTTGTATTACTGCACATTCTTATGCCTCAAATGTGTTGCCAGAATTTGTGGAACACTACCGAAACACCCGTCCGCGCACTGAGGTATCCATCTACTCCATGGCAATGCACCGGCACATAAACATGCCGTCGTAACGGACTTCTTGAAGATGCTGATTTCCAAACGTTGCCACATCGTCCATTCAGCCCTAATTTAGCTCCGGTTGATATCTGGCTGATTCTCGTTACCAAACATTCGCTAAGGGGCAGACGATTTGAAAGCCGCCATGGGGATGGAAGTGAAGTTTTCCATTGTGTGAATAACATACCAAAAATGTTAATTGCATTTAATAATTGTATAATCAGATTGAGAACATGTGTAGAAAGTGCATGGGAAGTAGCAGGAGAGGTTGCAATGGCGTACTGTTCACTAATATAAAACTTTGTTATACAGCCACTAATATTAGGAACATTTTTTATTATACATACTCCTCCTATAGTTGATCAGTAACGCTGCATTTTGACGCACGATATTTAGTCGTTTGCAATCCCTGATATATGTTTTATTTTCTTTTGATGACAGTGGGCTCGAGACACTAGTCGTTAAAGTGGTACTTTTCTGTCGCATTGAAAATACCATGGCAAAAATCATACGATAATTCTCTTGATGATCCATGGTTTCCCGTCGTTTCTACTTGAAGGTTTTTCCTTGAAAACATTCTCTTTCTTCACTTCTATTTACCATTTGCCGCCATGTACAATACATTGTTACACACTCTGGAGGTCGAAGTTATTGTTCATGTGTAAATCTTGTACATGTACAATACATTGTTACACACTCTGGAGGTCGAAGTTATTGTTCATGTGTAAATCTTGTACATGTACATTGTTAAGGACTCTGAAGATCGAAGTCAGCGTTTATTTGCAAATCATGCATCACAATTGATATCAACGAGGGACAAATGCAACAAACCATGAGAGAGTGGAGTACGACAGGGTGAAAGTATGCCCTCCCATTTATCTTTGTAATGTTTGTAAACTGAGTCAAAGACGCATTCGTTCTAAGACTTAGACGACAAAAATGGTGTTAGATTTTCTCAGATTGTTAAGTTTATTACACGTGGATTCACAAGATTTTATATTTACGAATACTCGCAAATGGCTGCAGTGAGCGTTAGACACATTACGTATCGGTTTTGATAGATTGTGTGCAAGACAAGAGGCTAAGGTGAGCGTTAGACACATTATATATCTGTTTAGATAGATTGCGTGCATGGCAAACAGTTACAGTGACGCTAAACACATTAAGTATCTGTTTTGATAGACTGCATGCAAGGTAAATGTTGGTGAAACTAGGATGATGAACTCATAAAAGATAATTAAAAATTAGGAAATCACTTACCGAGATACATAATCATTCTTATAACTAATCTCTTGTACACATTATATTCCTAATACACAGCTGTTTAAGTTAAAATGCATTCCACCTAATACTGCATTTAACATATGTTAAGCTTTTCGTAAGAGTTTTAAACTATGATTGAGGTTTTAGCCATGGTCCCATAGACTACAAAAAGCTCACTGCAAATCTTGTAATTTGTATTCCAAATCATTCCCGGAGAATAAGAATTCCTGGTGTTTACATACATAACAAATTCCTTTCATACTAGCTGACAATGATTACGCTGGATAAAGCAACTGTAATTCAATTGACTGATTAGAACATTTAAATTAAACTTACAGCATAAACAATCAGTGTGGACTTGTCAGATAATGACTGTTCTCTTTGGTCTTGCCCTAGATATAATATATTGACGCTAAAGTTGGAACATTGTTGGTTCACCATGCACATACAGTAGCATATCCAAGTAACTGAGTGGGTCCGTGATAAACCATTTATTACAATTACAATCAAGCTATTAATACTATTTAAAAATACATACATATGGAGAGAGGGAATCTCTTTAGCTACATCAGCCTTGACCTCAAACCACGATGGCCATTCTCAATTAGTAATAGCTTGAGATTAATCTTATGCAACAATTTTATCCAAAAATATGTAAATAATTTTTCCACAAATTTAAAAATCTAAAACCTTGTTAATGAAAGTCCATGCAATCGAGTCCTACTTCTTCAAAGTATACTACGAGACCAATTATATTATGGTTTATTTGTGCGTAAAACTTAAAATCATACACGTTACGAATGTTTTCTCCAGTGCATCTGCCTTAAATAAAACTAGTCTGAACAACAAATAGGTAAAATATGTTACATTGTATAGATTCGCATGCTGAGGACAAATTTGAAGAGTACATTAAAAAGGAAATTGGGTTTTCTCGGTTTTTATTAAGCAATTATTTGGGCTTATGACTTTTTGGAAGGCAAGTTACTATTCTAACTGTTTGTGTATATGAAATTTCCTATAAACAATACGCAAAAACTAACTGATTTGAGATAAAAATTACATATCTAATTTTCTTTCATAAATGAAAGCGTGAAAGTGCGCCCGTCTGATCCTGAACTGTTATTAGGCGTTTTCCTTAGATTTCTATCAGTTTCTGAACCAGTCCATTCATTGCTCATTTTTGTTTATTACTGTGAATTCATTTATTTTTCGTACATATCAATTTACGTCAGTGTTTTCTTTTAACAAAAATCTCAATTTCATCATTACTTAAAAATTACTGTATTGGGGAATACGTCCAATTCTTACAACATAAGCAACATTGTTTGTTGGGTCTTTACATTCGTGGCGAAAAGAAAGAAAATATACCAATGTTTGATAACTGTTCTCGACCGACCTCAATTGATTACCTCTCTTGCAGTAAAGGAAGGTCACTACTCTTTGGCTCAAAATTTACACAACACAACGGAATGGCTGTGCTATGCCTACAATGCATTATCCATATGTAATAAATGGTAAATGAAATATTAACTGGAATACAATTAGTATCATGTTGTGCATATTCATAATATAAGTAGGAATATGTACACAATTAGCATAAGAATATGTATATATCCTAATTTGGAATGGTTTCATGTGCTAGGACAGTGAGGCGAACTAGGTCTTAGCGTTGGTTTTATGTGCTATGTCAGTGCAGTGAATTAATTCTTAAGGTTTCTTGTTTTGTTGTTGTTTTTTTTAGTGTTACTGTTGTTTTGAGATTGTAGCGAACTAATTCTCTGCGTTTGTTTTGTTGTGCTGTGTCAGTGCAGTTAATTAATTCATAGGGATTTATAAAAAAATTTTATGCCTTTTTGTGTTGTTGCTGATTTTCTAGTTTCTTTATGTTTTATCTCCTATAACATTGCAGCGAACAGTATTTCTTGGCGTTGGTTTAAAGCCTATGAGCCGTGTTCTCTAGAATCTGTTTTAAGAAAAGCACATAAAGGCATATCAAGGCCGAGGACTGTCCTGTCTCTCTCACAGACGTACCATTTTACAAGTCAATTCAAGCTCTAAATTCAAAAACGTAATGCAACTAAAGAAGGCGCACGGACAATGATCTCGTGGGTTAATGATACCAGGGCTGCAGCGGGCACAGGTTAACTCCTTCAGTGAGACAACATTAAGTAATGGTCTCTCCGTAGCGCTTTCGTTTTCGTATGTAAGACTAGAGGATGCAGAGGGGTAGTCTTTCTAAATAAACTAAAATTAGATCAATAAACATTTAAAAGTATATATATATATATATATATATATATATATATATATATATATATATAATATATATATATATATATATATATATATATATATATTCATACAAGAACTTGTTTGCCCAGAATGGATGAGGAACAGAGAATAGCCACCCACTGGAACGGTAGGGAAGGGTATATTATTCCGACTAGGGATCGGTGGTGCATATAACGGCCCAAGCCCCACATGTACAAGCTAGAAAAGTCCCATTCCTATGAAAACTGGACATGCCCATTTACAGAATAAATATTTTTATTTAAAATAATAACATGAACAAAAATAAAAAACAAAAATATATTTAAAAAAATATGTGAAAGACGAGAAGGCTTCTTTTGTCATAGGACAGATATAAAATGGGAAACAAAAACAAGCCAGTTAATTCTGCTCTCCTTCATAATAAACCGTCCAATAGAATAGTACTAAATAGCAATCTGTTAATTTTGAAAGGCAAAAACATGTGACTCAAATAAGTCCAACATCGTATAATTGGAAAGTTATACATGATAGTTAAAAAACTCTTTAAACACGGCATCTACATATAACTAACTCTTATTATTTCTATTCGGGTTTAGATTTAACAAAGCAAGTTGGCAATTAGGAAAATGAACTAAGTTTGTCAGCATTTCAATGGCTGTACACGACTGATGTTTATCTGCTCATTGTTTTAGATAATAATGTGTCTTAACCTTTGGATTCCTTATAAACCGTAAGCGATATTGATGTCTTTATTTTTCGTTTTGTTTTATTCTTGTTGTTTGCTTTTTTGTGCTGTTTTTCAAAAGTATGTGACCCAAGAATCGTTCATTCACACTGACACATCACAATTACCAAGTGTAAGGAATCGCATTGATCTATCACAATTATCAGGTATATGGAATCACAGGGATCTATCACAATTATCGGGTATATGGAATCATATGGATCTATCACAGTTATCAGGTACATGGAATACTAATACACATACTATGATACCGTATGACAGAGTATAAATTTCTAGATAGCCCAGTCTAGATTTCACTTGCCTGTACATTCTTCGTGAAAAGAGATTGATAAACAGTTGTTGTTGCTTATGAAATCAACGTCATTTCTCAGCGCAAGATAGGCTACAACATGGCGGCAAGTATAACTGGTGGGGGGAAGAACAATGGAAAACCCTAGTAAGAACCACAGTCCCATGAGAAGCTACTGGTAGCTTTCTCACGTACCCACATTGGCCATGCCCAAAACTCGAACCTGCGCGGACAGTGGTGTGATGGCAGTTATCGGTAAAGGCGATTGCTTATGACACACGATGGATATTGTTATCGCTAACATCAGTTAGAGAATGAGTGACATTCAGTACTTGGAGGTCAACCATACAATTATCTTCGATAAAGCATTTTACATCTATTTTATGGGAAAGGGCTCCAACAGTTCAATTTTTTGGGAATCCTTCACTTACTCGGTTTTAGAATTATATTCTTTATCATGTATTCAACGATCTATATAATCCAATTGGCAGTAAATACCGTCTGTACCCGCTTATAAGACGAGCCCAACTTCAAACTGCACAGACCCAGACATGCCGTCGCATAATGCACCGTCAGATCTGGTTCGTACAGCTTCTTAGGAGTAATCAGAAAAAAAACAAGCAAGAGAGACCCTGATATATGAGCGTATTTATTACGCTACGACAGATCAGGAGCTTTGCAGTCTGACTCGAATTATAAGCTAGTATAGGCAGTATTTGAATACATACATCCTTGTTTGTGTGATGGATTATGAAGGCTTGCAAGGAAAATGCGTACAATCCAATGGTGGAATATTTAAATGGCTTACTAACTGCATTGCTTGCATAGCAGGGTACTTAATGAGCATGAAAATGACATATTTTTTTTTGTTGTTATTAAGCACATATAGCTTAATTTTTTTTCCCGCAGATGATTATACAGAATTAAACCAGTAACATATATTATACGCGTAAAGAATTAAACCAGTAACATATATTATACGCGTAACTTGTAACCAGTCTCTGGAGGCAGTATCGTGCAAACTTTAAGAAATGCGGATCGTTCAAAGAAGGAGTAAGAGCAGTGGCAACAATAACAACAACTAGAAATAACTCCTGAAAGAAAAAATAGTTTTCCTTGTAATCAAAGTTGGTTAAGAAATATCAGTCTTCTATAGCCTGTGGCAGACTGGGTTTGAGAACCGATAAATATTTATATAATTCTGAAAATTTTGTTTTCACACATCTCAAAATGCACCGAATCTTTGCAGAAGTACCGCTGAGTATGAGTATCACCATTGTCATTCTATCAATACCTCCGGGTCTACTATAGCTTGCATTGGTGGATGCTTGTGCTAACAAGTACGGTATTATTATTGCTCTGTCAATAACTTACAATGCTGATAAAATATTTGGAACAGCATTCAGATAACATCGCAAGGACAGATGACAACTTGTCGTCCTTTAGACCAGTAATTCCGCTCTTCTAATGGGATAATTATTCCTTATTGTGTGCACAATTAGGGCAAGATTTATATCGGAGTCTTGACCTCCGCTAATCTGCTCCATCCCGCACAGGCACTGTATGATAATACAATAATTACTAGCCCAGTCAGCTCTCAGCTAAATAGGTTGAGGAGTTGTCGAAGGGCAACTCATTCCCATGACAAGATCCTTCTTTAACGTCGTCACAAACTACATTTACGAACAGCAAACACAACCACATATCCTTGCTCGTTGTTGACACACTGAAAAACCAGGAAAGTCAATAAGTTGCAATATCATCTTTTGTAGAGAAATGTCAGTTGAAACAATCACTACAACAACAACAACAACAACAACAACGATAATAATAATAATAATAATAATAATAATAATAATAAGGAGTAAGAATTGTCAGGGCAGATAATCTGTGCAATCAACATTGATACCTGGATCCGTCTTTACCTCCCGGGGACCTTTCTCTGGGGTCATAACTCGGAAACTATTGAGATCTGCACCCAAGGGAGCTGCAGTAGTTCAGTGGTAAAGAAGCTGGGCATGTGGCCAGAAAGTTGCAGGTTCTAGCCAGTCCCACTATCAGATCAAACTGGCTTTACAGCCTAATTTTTCATGATTTTCTTGGGTCATGAGACTTTTGCTCTAAGTAGTTCAATTTGGAAGTGTTTCATTAAGAAATTAAAATTTAAAAAATGTAAATTAAAAATAATCTGTGAGAATTGGTACCGAATACACGAAATGCCTTAAACTTATGCGCAATACATGTGATAACGCATACGTGACAAATGTGTCAAGCAATTTTATATGGCAAGACTAGGAACTGTCAATTTTATATGGCAAGACAAGGAACTGTCAATTTTATTTAATCAAACCCATCAAACTTTCCTGAAAATGTTAAAGAATTACAAATGTTGCAAAGACTTGAGCAATAATTCTCCGTAAATAAAAAAGGAGATGGTTCTTACAAGAAATATGTTCTTCTAACGGCAAAATCACTTTTCTGGGATACAATTAAATGTGTAAAGAAGACATTATACTTAGATAAAATTATTGGTGTGCGTCAGATATGCCTTTTGTTCTCCAACCTAGAGGCGAGCTTACATTGCATTCTTAGTAAATTCCCGCAAGGCGTTTTCTGATGTGCATCACGAACGCACAATAACATTTCTAGTTTGGTTGAGCCCAACCCATTTTAAGATGTTTCGCGTGGTGACTTTAGTTAGTTTTTGCTGGGGAGTAGTAGTAATGTGTCTTGCTTATAGATACAGCACGGCGGCCGACCGGAAATGTCTCCGAATATAAACGTATTCCTCTAAATTCTGTTGAAAGGTGTTGAAAAAGTCGATATTTTCCTTCTTTTTTAAACAAAAGCGGACGTATCTGAAGGCGAATAGTTATTATAAGTACAACAAAAAATTAGAAAAACGTCCATAACCATGTCAGGATACATTCTCTCAAATTTGGTAAAATTCTATTTAGCAGGCTTTTTTAGAATAAATATTTTATAACGTTTTCTATTTTTAAAGATGCTTCCTGATGAAATTTCTTCCGACGATGTTTATTCTTTATGTTATGAAAACAAAGGTGTCAAAGTTTCTCCAGTTTTTCTGTTATCATCTATATTTGAGCATAATTTCCCTGATATTTAAACGCCTCTATTACAACTCACACTGTGTCCACATTGGTAAATTTCTGTTGTTTTGTGTGATAAAGTTGTGTTAATGTTGTTCTGCTGTGTAACTAACTTAGCCATATGTGATGCCCTAACACAATAATTTACATAAATCTGAAAGGCATGGGCAGTTTCTATCAAATTGGACCGAAGTTCCTGAAGTGGTGTTATATAGGAAGTTGTAAAAGGTCTTCCTATTCTAAGAAACACCAGCCATATTGGATGGCAGATTGGTATTATCTGAAAAAAAGCTTAAAGTACTTGGTGCCATAATGGTTTCTGTCAAAATCTGAACAAATTCTGTTGAGTCGCTTTCTAAAAGCGATTGGTTAAAAATTTTGATGTTTTAGTAATGGCTGTCACATTTAAAGGCATATTATCATCATTTGTAAAAACTTGGAAGACCTTAGCGCCACACCGTTTTCTGTCAAATCTCGTTGATTAATGCTGAATAGTTTCTTAGAACAAATCGTTTAACATTTTATCTATTTTTAGTAACGGCAGTCATATCTGATGGTAGATGGACATCATTTTTGGATAATACTGAAAGCTGTTGATGCCAGAATGATTTTCTCTTAAATTCTGTTCAGCGATGTTTGAGAAAAAAAAGAAAAAAAAAAATCGCTGGTTTTTTATTTACTAACAGCGGCCATATTTGATGGCGAATCCGACAAACAATATTTAAAGTTACTTATACCATGAGGCTTTCTGTGGTCAAATTCTGTTAAGCGGTTTATTAGAAGATATCGTTTAAACTTTTTCTATTTTATCAATGGCAGCCACATTTAATGGCGGACGGGCATCATTGATCAAAATGTGAAGAGCTTAATGCCAGTCTGCCTTTCGCCGTATTTGATCAAATTCTGTTGATCAGAATTTAAGAAGCTGTTCAAATCTTTTTTTTTATTTTTTATTTTTATTACTGGCAGTCATATTTCACGGTAGATCGGAATTATTTGAACAAATGTGACCGTGTTTCATTCTAGGGTGTTTTAAGTCAAATTTGTTCCAGTACTGTTGGGTGGTTTCTGAAAAATCATTTTAAACATTTTTCAATATTTTGTAACGGTAGCCATAATTAATGGCGTCATATTCTGATGTGTAATTTTAAAAAAGTAGAAATTGTTAACTGTTCAAATATCTTTAGTAACGGCGGTCACATTTTATGGCGTATGTGCATCATGTCAGTCTTTTTAAAGAGCTTCATACCAGGATGTTATCCTGCAGGTCAGATTCTGCTGAGTATCTTTTGAGAAGAACTTGTAAATAACTATAAACGGGCGACTAGCGAAGGACCATAACATGAGCTCCCTGTCCCTTATGGCTAGGAGAACTACAAATAATTAGAAAGATTTGTCAAAAAATATTCTTAGAAAGGCAGTACTATGTTATTCAAAGTTTTATTTTGCATATATCGGAATACACTGAGTAAATTGAATACAAATTGTAGCAATTTCAAGCAAAAATGCAAACATGTATCCTAACCGTAGAATAAAAGGCGCTGCCTAGATTTTGTTTGATGCCACCTATCATCATTATCTGCAATGAAGAATGTTATAATTGTCTGCTTGGAGTAATTCTACCTATAGACTTTATCGGAATGATTAATGTTGACATATGACAGGGCATCTGGAACAAATTTAAAACCTAGAACTAATTTTTCCCGGTAATCATGGCGTAGCAAATGGAGCTTACTACCAAGCGTATTTGCCAAAATTTGGCAATACAGTCAATAATGGGTAATGCAACTTTTCAAAAAGCACAATGTAAGCATTCTTTACATGTCTTATCAGCCTCTAAATTTTTATTGCTGTTACGTAATAGTGTATATGAGGTGGATGGAATCAAAACTGACGCCATGTACATTGTGTCCATGTAATCATATAAGCAATAATGTATTTATCAAGAGTAACTGACTTCTAGCTAGCTTAGTAGAGTGCCTCGACAAAACCTCCGCAGCCTACGGCATGGAAATCAGTGCAGAGAAGACCAAACTGATCACCAACAACACCAAGGGCATCAGTACTGACATCAGGGTCCAAGGTACGAAGCTAGAAACAGTCCACAGCTTCAAGTATTTGGGGGGAATTGTAACAGATGAAGGATCAAAGCCTGAAGCACTCTCGGGGAATGCGCAGACAACAGCAGCGCTGACAAAACTGAAGCCCATCTGGAACGACAAGAACATCGCACTCAGTTCAAAGGTCAGACTGATGCACTCACTGGTTATCTCCATATTCCTCTACGCCTGTGAATCATGGACCATCACAGCTGACATAGAGAAAAGGATACAAGCCACAGAGATGAGATGCTTCCGAAAGATCCTCGGCGTCTCATACAAAGATCGTGTCACCAATGAAGAAATACGGCAAAGGATCAGACAAGCCATTGGGCCTCACGAAGACCTCCTGAGCACAGTGAAAAAACGTAAACTGGAGTGGTATGGGCATGTCTCACGATCACCAGGACTTGCCAAGACAATCCTGCAAGGCACTGTACAAGGAAGAAGAAAGAGAGGCATGCAGAGAAAGAGGTGGGAAGACAACATTCGAGAGTGGACAGGCTTGACATTGAGCGACTCAATGAGAAAGACGGAAAAAATCGAGAGGAATGGAGGAAGCTGATTGTTCGGTCTTGTGTGGTGCCCCAATGGTCTACCAGACTATGGGACTGATGATGATGATGATGATGATGAATTGACTTCTAATAGACTTGAGTGGCTGTAGAGATTCGTAAGCAACATCATTTTTTTATAAAGTATAAAGTCTGAAGGAGAAAATAGGGAATATTTGTTTGCTAGTTATTAGTAATTTCTTTGGAATGTTTCGAGTGTATTCAGCGAGTGCTTACTTCCAAAACGTCCACCATCAACTCCAATTTAAGTACCTTCCAAAAATTGATTAGGTTTATATGACGTCATAAATAAAATATCTTCTTTAAAAAGTAATAAGTACATAAAATTTACACCGGGGAAGGGAATGATATTGGAATATCAATCAATCGCTAAGTTATGTTGTAAACCATGAACCCCCTTCATACTTTGTTTTTGTTTGATGAATGGAATAAAAGGACATGGTTCATCCTTACTGTACTTTCGTAATGAAACCACGCTGTTATAACTGAAGCTTTACGACATGAAGTCATGCTTCACGACATGTGGTGATGTTAAAATCCTAGATATAGATACAGCTCATTACACTCCAAACAAGAAAGAAATATTTTGTCTGTGCGCTAAGCTTAAGCATAAAACAGCTGTTTTCAGCCAGACTAGTGTATCTTGGTTTCCGATTTATTAAATTACTATTTATAGACTCAGTTAGGGACTTAAAGTGTCCTCTGCAATTATGTGTTGTCTTTGTAGTAAAAACCTCATGTCAACATGTTCAAATTCAGAAGAGTAAGCTAAAACGATAGTCACAAAAAATATACCGTGTTGATTTTTGTCAGTGCATCCACATGGACTGTGAGTCAATTGTTAAAAAGAATCACACACTTTGATGGCATTTTTGCTAGCAGAAACACAATATACTCTCATTTGGTTTCTTATACTGTCATGATAGTGGCACTTGCGGATGCCGTTGTGTACCTGGACTTGGAAAAGCCTAAATTAAGTAAAAGGTGAAATAAGTACAAATGTTCTGCAATATGAGATTTCCAAGTTACAATAGAATCCTACGTTGAAAAGTTTTTAAACAATTTGGTAAGTGAAGCTTTCTAGAAATCTACGGATAACTAAAAGCCAAAACGTTTGTATTAAACCACCTGCCTGCAGTTTTGTGGCCATAGATTGCTACGCTAAGTTAGGTTATTCAGTGCACTGCACTTTAAAAAGAAAAACAAAATCGGCCACCCATAATCTTGAAAAATGCTTTTGATTGCTTGTTGTAGTCAGAATCCGCCATCTGGGCTTGATCTAGTCGTCAAAGGGTAACATAACTACAGGGGCGGTTGCCACTCAACCTTTTCTATTGATGGCAATATGGAGAATAAAGCTTACAAGAGTAAAAAGAACAAAATATAAAGGCACTAATTTAGACACAAAATAACTATAATTTAAATTGCTCCTGACCTAACGCAATTCAAAAGCAATGAAGCTAGTCAAATGGCCGCATAGCTTTTATCGTGTCTAGCGAGTATCTAATAAGGGTGATTAAATACCTACTACCCACTGAAAATAATGTGAAATGGTAAATTCGAGCATGTGCAGTCTTCGTATCAATCAATACTGCAAACTAAACTATTTATTTTATGGGTTATTTTCATCATGGAGATAAACTGCATAATGTTAGCTGACATTTCTAGTTTCAAAAGCTATTCTTTACCATGGAAAACAATTTTCAAAAAAATTGCTGAGAGGTGTACAATAAATTTCATTATGTGACTCCAAAAATACTGGTATAGCTGCTAACCAGCTGTATGTACAAGAGTCATCAGACATCATGGCATAATTGACAGAATTTTTTTATTGGTTTAGACAATTACAGTAATTTGTCCTAATACTCTGTAGATTCATTGTTTGGTGATAAAATTGTTGCTTGGATTTTAAGAGAAAAAATACACGTGACATACTTTGCTCTGGGCGACTGATGCCAAATGGCTCGACCTCAAACGAACGTGCTCAATAACAAACAACAAATGAACTCGTCGAAAAGTAGAATTTAAAACAGTCTACTCACTCCACTGCAACTTGAGTTTTATGGGTCAAACATTGGACATAAAAGTATCCAACCACATCGCAATGCTAATAGTATCCAACCACATCGGCAATGCAGAAAATATTCTTGATAACAAATTTATAAAACATTCCTTTGATATTTTATCTGAAAGAAACTGTCTTTGTCATCCGGGTCTCGTAGGCTCTTAACATGCTCTAGTTAGGTGCATTTATACACAGGTAAAATGATATCATTGTTCAAAAAGGAATTCCTTTAATGCGTGTCGTTCGTGAAACATGGTTTAAATTTATATACAAATCAGCCACTTGGACGAGACTATTTGCTCGTCGTTTGTCTTTCTGCATTATTTCAAAATACAGTTATCTTTCCTCATATCAATACGACGTTGAAGAATAGAGATATTGGTAAATAATTTCAGTTTTTATGAATTGAACGCGTTTACTGGATTATGATAGGATGTAAACGGTCACGTGATACTGAACTGGAATTTTTTTACACATCGATAAATTCTGCGAACTACTTTTGGTTCCCTGTTTCCATGTCATTTGATGTGAAGTTTTATCTATATCAACCTATTACACCCTAATAATAATAACAACAAAAACAAACCCACCCACTCCTGTGATTTCCAATCAAAACTTACAAACCACAGATAAAAATGGACCATTATAAGTTAAAACAATGTAATTGCGCAGACCTTCCTACACTCCTCCACTCATCCCTTTTGCCGACTAAGGCATGTGGTAGGATTTACAAGCCAATCTTCGGAAATTATTGCATTTCACCTCGACATGACACAGCAGCGGTTATTAAAGGCCAGGGTCTTATGTCAAACAAGGGATCTCACTAAAAATGGACACGATTTTGCTTTTGAAAGATCAAAATGAGTAGAAAGCTAAACTAACGTTGCTATAAGAACACGTGCCATACGCAAGCGTAATTTTCGAAAAAAATGGAATATCCTGGTTTAACCGCAACAACCATTTTTTATATATTAAAATAATGATCATAACAATATATCACTGGCATGGCCCGCTTTGACATTCTACCCCATATCACTTTATAAAGGATCGACGAATATCGGGCTATGTATTCTATCGCAGTTCAGAGGCCAATGGACAAAAAAAAAACAAACTTCGATCTACATAAAAGTGAATGTTTTGTTGATTAAATATGCTGATCTGATGTTAGAAAGGAAGTAAATTGGAATTATAAGGATTAAATATTCATGGTTGGGTATTTATTGATGTGTAAATTTTACCTAATCACTCACAAAGTTAACATAAAGTCCTTCGGACTTTATGTAAACTTTGTGAGTGATTAGATAAAATTTACACATCGATAAATACCCAACCATGATCATTTAATCCTATAGTGAAATCCATGTAATTTATCAATGCAAGTAGTTTCTTTACCTTTAAAAATATTATTTTACTATATATGCATTCTTTAATCCATAAATACATACAACAGCCGACAGACGGACAAGCAAACAAACTGACAAACACAGACCTACCTACCTACCAACCAGTGTTTGATATTTGTATTTATGTGTACTAATTAGCAAGGGGGATTTTCTTCGAATATCGCATGATTGTTTGTTTTCCAAAAGGTGCTAGTTTCAAACTTGACGATTCGCGATTGTGTGTCGGGGGTGGGTGTGGGTGGGGTGGCCAAGTGAATATAACAATTAAGTCGATGGTGGTAAGCTAGTGTAAAGTGGCCCATGAAAGATACAGTGCAAGAACATTTAGGCGTGCATTATGTGATAATGCTACATCTGCGCATCCTTCGAGCGAGAAATTCTGATCCACAGATGTGCAGCAACTTCAAGTTTTCTTTTTTTTTTACAGTTGTTAGTGGTTAGATATTCAGAGAGCCATGACTAAAAAACAAGATGTTTAGTCATAGACACGAATTACCTTTCCAACTGGAGCACATTTGGTGTAGCCCGCAAAACACAGATTGCTGTCGGGGATTGATGCAAACGAAGTTAAGTGCCTTGCATAGAGATTCACCACGACATCCGACCTCAGCTGTTTTGGATAGGACTCAAACCATTTAACCACCAGTTGTTAACCTAAGATAATAATCATGTAACTATGGAGTCGGGAATTATTATAGCTGCATATTAATTGTGTAGATTTATCAATACACACAGTTTCATCAGTGTAGGATTGAAACGAAGTTTGATTAGTCTTGATATTATTCGGTTAAAGATACCAAATATCTAAGTGGCAAATGGCTCAAAATAAAAACTCGCTCACGCATGAAAGTTTGTTACGGTGACCTAGTTTTGGCATGGTTGAATTACTCTCCTCCTGGTGCTTCCACGTACAAACTTTTAACGAAGATAGATGACACAGAGCCCAAGATGCTGAGGGTTAACGAACGTATAGTTGAAAACTGAAAAACTCGCTCAAAAGTAAAAATTAGATCAGTGATTTAATTTTAGTACAGTTCAGAAATTGAGAGATCTCTATTTTTTTAACTTGCTCACGGGCAAATAAAGAACAAAATCTACTTGCCCAGCCAGCCTTTCCTCTTGCCCAGAGTCTCTGCATGACGAAAAGAAATGCGCATGTGCATTCTGACAAAGACATTTGAAGACGATAAAACATAAATCTAAGATATCGAAGACTAATGCGTAAATGCTACTTTACAATTTTCCAGTATAAACATCAATCAAAGTGCAATGTGATCAGATCATGGACAAACTAACAATTACGGCGTTTTCGATACCAGTATCTAACAACCTTTCATTGACATTATCGTAATGTGCTGTCCCGACTTTTTATGCCACGAAGATGGCCCTAACTTGAATGGAATCTTCTAACGTTCACGTGCCAAGCCATCAAATCGTTCAATGCCAATCCATTAAATAATTATAACGTTAGATCCTATTGGCTGTCTTCTGGATAATTATCAAATTAAACAACCGGTAACAAACTGACTACGATGAAAACAGGAGAGCCCACAGCGTTATAACGATAGAAAGCTATGGCAATATCGCATTAAGCTTAATATGTGTCAGCTACGGTAGCCACCTCGTCTTGATAGGAGGATTAGCAGTAAGGCAGCAGAGCAATAAAATATTGCTTGATTTAAAGACTGACAAGGGACACGGGGTGGGATCAAAAATTGGTGAGAAATAATGGTTACTGACGTGCATTACACGTTATTTCAGTAATGATTACTGATTACGGAATCACGCGGTATTATATGGCACGGGCAGTCGTTAGCAATGGATGAGCTGGAGAGATCGTAGGATAGACAATGAAAATCGAAGTTCATTAGTATCCGCTAGACATAGTACATCAAGTAGTTACCTTTCAGACTCCATCATTATTTCTTTTTCTGTATAAACAAATTTAGAACGAAACTCTACCGTTGTAAAGGTTAAAAAGGTGTGCGTAAAATAAATTCAAGCAAGGAACATAGTCCGTGATATAGCGTTTAGTTTAAACCGTATTTATTTGAGAAACTTTATCAAATACAATTACAAACATATGATTTGGGGGATTCAGTAGAAAGCATAAGCTTATTAACACTGTCTCCCCAACTGTAATTAAAAAAATATAACATCAAGGATCTCGATTCTGGTACCAATGGTTTTACAGAAAATATGCATACACTTACATACAAAGCATAACAATGAATAAGAAATAATTAATTGCGATTCAAATGATTCTCACAATCAGTTAATTAAATAAATATCTAAGTCATCCTAATATAATGTTGCACAGCTAACACTATTTGGTGTTGTTTTTCTACAATTAACACAGGATTGCCAAATAATAATGTTTCAATCGTAAGAGCAAAAAGGAGTGTGTATAGGATTTACTCTCTAAGATTTGAATATTTGGAACAGTCTAGAAGAAAGTGTTCTGCATTCTCAGTGTCACTGCAGGAGCAATACTTATTATTAGATACGTGATTCGTATATAAATCGTAGTTACTACAATCTGTTCTTAGCGTGGCATGCATGATCTGTAACATTCTATCACAGCATAGTGGTGACATGGAGTAGTTTCTTTATTATGATTCAAGCAGGCTTTAAAATTATGCATTGAAGGGTTGTTTCTCACATCAACGGGCAACAAATTCCATATTCGAATTGTAGAAGGTAGGAATGATTTGTAGAACAAGGTCGTTCTACACATTGGGGGTCAAAGATCGTTTGAAGATCGAATGGAATAGGTCTCATGTTCTGTAAATAACGGTCGAATCAAGTCTTGAAGATATGCCGGAGCTAGTCCGTGGTAAATTTTAAATAACCGAAGCAGTTTATGCTTATAGCGGCGAGAGTTTAGGCTTTTCCAGCTAGTTTCATGGTACAATTGTAAAGAAGATACACTTTTGGTTGCACCCGTTATTATTCTCATCGCATCAACATTTATTTTTTTCAAGGAGTTCTTTATCATTTATTGTACAATTATCCCAAATGTGATCAGGGTAGTAAAAAAATTGGAAGAATGTAAGATTTGTACATTTTATCCAAGAATAATCGATCTAGTTTGAATTTGAGACTTTTTTTAAAACAATTTAATTTCTCCCAGGCTTTATCACAAATGTATTTAATGTGTGCATGCCAAGTGGCATCACTGGATAATATAATGCCCAGATGTTTGTGCTGAGAAACCTCTTGTAGGTTTGTTTCGGCCATACATGATATATGATGGTGGTTCTGGTTCCGCTTTTGTGTTATTAGCATTGATTCTGTCTTGTCTGGATTAAATGTAACTAACCAACATCTGCATCATACAAGTATCTTTTGAATATCAGTGTTTAAGATTTCACCAGCTGCTATATGGTTATCAACTATTATATATAATGCTGTATCGTCAGCAAATAGCCTGATTGATGATTCTATATTCTCCACAATATCATTGATGAAGATTACAAATGATAATGGTCCCAAAATAGACCCATGGGAGACTCCAGCATTAATGCATCGAACATCTGAGGATTTAGAATTTATAATAACTCTTTGTCTTCTTTGCATTAAATAATTTTCAAACCATAATAACAGATTTACATGAATACCAATACTTTTTAATTTAGAGAGCCGTCGTGCCAGACTCTGTCGAAAGCCTTGCTAATATGGAAGAAAACGGTTATAGTCTTCTTTCCTTGGTCTAGCGCAGAACAAATTATATTGTAAATGTATATTAACTGATGTGTTGTTGAATCACCCGGTGAAAACCTGACTGATTTTGTGAAATTATATCGTGTTGTACAATATAATTGTTTAAATATTTATATACACACTTCTCAACAACTTTAGATAAAGTACATAGTAAAGATATAGTTATAGGACGATAGTTTGACACAACGGTTTTAGAAACTTTCTTTTGCACACGCACTACGTTTGCTAGTTTCCTGTGATCTGGAAACAATGAAGTTTGCAGGAAGATAGTGAATAAGCGGCATGGTGGATATTTAATTGACGGTACAATTTTTTGCAGCAAGTTAGGGTGCAGTAAGTCGGGGCCACATGCTTTCGATGGATTTCAACCTACTAAGGCAATATAAACATCATCCTCGGTTATTTTAATCTCATCAAGTGGAGGATATGTTAAATCTCGTACAGCTAACTCGTAAATTCGTGGTAATTTTCGGATACAGCGTTGTATTAGTAAAAAAAACAACAACACCACACACACACACACACACACACACACACACACTCCAGCTCGTCCTCACCAGCTCACTGTACGATCTCTCCAGCTCACCCTACAATCAATCGAGTTCACCCTACAATCTCTGTAGCTCATCCTGCGATTTCTCTAGCTCAACCTCCGATGTCTCCAGATCACCCTGCGATTTCTCGAGCACAACTTACGATCTGTCCAGCTCATACGCCTTGAACGATTTCACGCGCAACAGTATTGATTCATTTGAAAGAAAAAGCCAAAAGCGAGACTGGCGAAAAATGTTTCGTGCCCGGCCAATAGGCACTTGGAGAACTAGTTGTATGAACAACTTGTCACAGGCGTCAAGACAATGGATTTATCTGTTGCTGTCATTATAATTATTCTCCTTCGGACGAATCCACATACACATTGTCACGAGTATACAAATATGGGAAAAAATTGGGTCAGAGACAACTCATTATTTTACAAGTTACAGAAGCAGTCTATGTGTGGTAGATTGTTAAATATCTTATTTAAAGAATGAAGTTCGCTGATTGCCTGAAAATAATTAACGTAATTTTTTTGTTCAGAAGATTATATATGGATAAATGATAATAATACAGGCTTAAACCTAAAATCATTATGATTTAACCGTTCTCGTCGCACATTTACAGCCAGCATTCTGAACTGCCTCTGCTATTTCTGAGACACAAAATATGACGTGGATGTATGCCAGTACAATAATTTACATAAATATCATATATTTTGTTCGCCAGAAATTTCTTTTCAAACAAAGAAACCTTAATCTATTCCGACTGCCTCAACGTTTTCTACGATTGGATTGACTGTAGGATTGACCGAGAGGTTACGAATGATTCTAGCATACTTCATTCGCAGTTTCTCGGTTAATCCTACGGAGCGTACACCTAACGTATGTCGATAGTTCCCATTCGGACCAATTTAACTATTTAAGGATTCATCAAAAAGTTACGGAAGATCAAAGTATTTTTTCATTCATAACACATTCGGTCAATCATACAGTCAATCCAATCCAATCGCGGAAATAGCCAAAAGCAGGCCGAATAGATTAAGGATTCTTTGTAGGCGGAGATATTTCCGGTAAACAGATTGTATGCATCTTTTAGCAGAAATAATTGAGGTTGTCCCTAGTGATCATAAGTAGCTTCTAGACCCACCTTTAACAGTCGAAGTTGTATCAATGGCAGCTATCGACATACGTTCGAGGTATGATCCGTAGAATTAACCCCGAAGTTAAGAATGGTATTACCGGATTTAAACGGGGAGTACAGTTAAAGTTTTAGCCACATTATATTCTAACAAGAATCTCTCGTTCGCCTGATACCGCTCACATGGGTAGCTGAGAAAAACAATGTAAGGTCGTGAAACCAGTTACAAATAATGAAACTGTGGAGTGGAAAGAAAAGTTTGGAGTTCTTAATTGCGACATTGTATTTTTGGCCCAAAAGTTAAGACTGTTGCCTGTTTTATGCAATAATATTGGATTGGTTGATCGGAATAAGATTGTTAAATTTTTGCTTAGGTATACTTTCTCTATATAATTACTCAGATAATTTTGCCTTTTATTGACATAACTTGCATTAAATTTTAACAGACTGCCATTAGCAAACAGAGTGCAAAGGAAGCTATCTTTATGCTCTTTGGTTTATGACCAGCACGCGCTAAACTATTACGAGAAATTAGAGCGATATCTAATGCTACCTATAAACGATTCAGAAAATCTGGCATTCATTTGTTCCATTTTTTTTTTTTTTTCTAGTTTGTGGTCGGAACATTTTTAGAATTGGCGTTCAGATGATTCGTGTAATTAGCTTAATGACAGTAATTAAATTTGGAAGTGGTTCAGAGAAAAACACACTAGGCAATTGCTTTTTTTCTATTTTCTTAAAGGTCGAAATCACCAAATATAAATATAAAAAATGTATGATTAATAACATTTAATATACGAAGAGTCATCAAATAATGATTATATATGTGATAAAATAAAACAAGACATATTTAAGGCATTTGAATATAGCAATACCATTTTAATAAGTCAGTGACTTTAAAGGGATTTAGTAAAATTTAACGAGGTTTACTAATACATATATATATATATATATATATATATATATATATATATATATATATATATATATATATATATATATATATATATATATATATAAACACACACACACACACACACACACACACACACACGCCTAACCAGTATGTGAACTAAAAACTGACATCGTATCATATCTTAATGCATGTCTTTGTAATGCATTTTATAATGTTAATAAGGTTTGTCCCCATAAACTATGATTTTTTTATTTAACTACTTCAAGAATAGGGAACTGGACGGGTGGCTACAGTTGTTCAAGGTTAGGAAAGAAAAAAGTACAGATTTGAGATTAAAGACAATATAAAAGTACGAAATTTTGCTATTTTGTCAAACAAAGGATAATCAGCTGGATGGGAAAAAAATGAATCACTAATAGAAGTTACACGAGGGCTATCTGTTAATTTTGTTAAGTTGCCTCTGTAACTTAGCAATTAATGTATGCAGAAATTGTTTTAAAATTGTTTTCCTAATTTTCATTCGTTTGCTTAAATGTTTGCTTGATCGAGTATGGATCGATCTCTCGCTGTCTGTGTTACAGTGAAGCAATAGACTCTTTCCACGCTCTCCAGTCCAAGCATCACTGACTCTGTCTCAATCGTTATCGAGCACGAATCCAAAAGGGCGTAAGGCAATCGTTTCTCCATTCAATTAAGTGTATTTCTTTTTCTTTTTCCCTTCTTTATTGCAGAGCGAAAACTAAAAAGTTTTGTAAAATTCAACAAATAATTTATTTCCCTAGAATTCAAAGTGAAAATGTAAAAAATAACTTACGGTATTGCGAATTAAATCGCAAATATTCATAGAATTTCTAACACAAGTCCTAATGATTAAAGTTCTGAATAAACTTTAGTGGTACTCCAAAATAATTTCCACCGCTGAAGGTGCTGAAGTGCCTGGGATTGCCTTTGTCGGGGCAATGTGCCAACTGTCTCTTCATTGATCACAATAATACAATCAAAGAATACAGCCTTATTTGAATTTGACTATATATCCAAGCCTCTAAGCCCAAGATATTATTTTTGAGCACTTTGTATTTCCAGAGAAGAATAATTTGAATTAAATAATATTTCATCCAAATCAAAATACTGCAAAACAATAATACAACATGACTCTGTTCAGATGTTATCGCACGAATTGACTAGTTTTCCACATTCTTGAACTGATTCCCTAACAGCAAACGACAGTAAATGAACACCTTTGTCCCAATCTTTTCCGGTATCTAAACAATACGACCGAATCCTAATGTTCAAAGTTTAATGAAATCTTTCTAAAGCCCCTTGGCTTTCAGGGTGATTGGCAGAGACTTGAACTGCTGGATGCCTAATTCATGCATAACTTGCTGGAAATTTCAGACATAAAATTTGACTCCTGATCCGATTGGACAGATTTGGGTGATTAAAAACTATTACATTTCTCAAATTATTAGGCATATCATATTCTCTTTCAAGTTTATTGCAGTATAAACTTTACAAAATTGTCAAAAATATATCCACTATAACAATTTCTTTTGAACTGGACAACAATGAAGACGGCAGTAATGTTGATTTTATTAAGTCTGTCAATTATATTTCTCAGTAAGGTTCTCTAAAAGAAAATGCATTATTTTCAGGAAAATACGCTTTTTACCGGTTTCTTGTAAATGTTGTCCAACTTTTTGGTGTCATGGTCTTTTTCAGGGTGGGCAATAAACAAGAAATCATTATGTTAGAAAGAAAGCATATCTTTGCACGAGACATTTATCGTAAATCGCTAATTTTCATTGTTGTGGTGAAAACGATAACTCATTTCAAAACAAAAGGGTGGAAGTGGAGAGACAATGCTCATTTTACAACAGCACTGAGGGACCATCCATCACGCAATACTCCCAGACAGAAATGACAACGAAGAAAGTGCGATGTAAAGGCTAGGTGACCACTTATCTTCCTGGTGTAAAACCACCATTGTCTAGAGCAATGGCTCCCATTCTGTGGACCACAGACATCCGGAGGTGGGGGGAGAGGTCGCCTGCGGGGTTCTTCCAGGAGGAGCATAAAGTATAAATATTAGCATGTGGGGGTCATCAGTAGAACACAAAACAACACAGACCCAGAAACGCAGGCGTATTCTACTACGGCATATCAGGATCTTTTTTGTTTGCAGCTGGACTCGACTTAAAAGCGAGTATATACGGTATATCTCTGTTTTGATAAAGGTCTGCCGTAATGCTAATACGGGAGGTTTTAAAAGATTCTACTGCTAATCAGCAACCCATAGTGTAGACAAAAGATACGATAAAAGGAGTTTGGCAAAGATTACCTGTGATCCTATTATCAACTTGGTGATTAAATTCAGTTTTCTTTTGAGATCTAATATATTCATGTTTGCTTGAGCTAAGACGCTACCGTAATCCTCAAGCATCATACGAATGCTATCGATCCGGTTTAGGATTTTGAAAATATCCACCGACTCCTTCCAAAGGCTTGAAACCACCACTGAAGATTCCTCTGAAGCTAGTTTCAAAATATTTCTTTAGCTACAAAACACTCTCTTTAGTTTCCAAAGAAGACTCGCCGAAATAAACTGGATCTCATTTTAAATATACTATGTTTATAGTTTTAAAATACTGATGAAATGATTATTGTTTTCTAGCCTAAACTCTGTCCTATTCTTTAACTGAAGACTTTCATATTGGGCATTGTATATTTTTTTTCCCCACACTTTTAAAGAAATAACTTCGGGATACTGAGATCGCCACCACCTGTCCATCCGTTCCTCTGCCCGACAATCGTATTAGCTCCTTCAACACTTTTACGAAACTTGATGCTAGAAAAGGGAGTTGTCTTTGAGAGCAAACAGAAAGTCTTTATATTAATGTAAATATGCCGACAAAGTATAATTTTTTTTTTTTTTTTTTTAAATT
>JAECUM010048334.1:0-19502 GCA_016617855.1 Megalonaias nervosa
TGTGTGTGTGTGTGTGTGTGTGTGTGTGTGTGTGTGTGTGTGTGTGTGTGTGATTTTGAAAAATTAGTTGCACAACAAACTTTCTAGACAGTTCAGTCTGGTTACAAACATTTTCAAAGAAATGTTTCGAGACAACTGAGTCTACTTCGAAAAATTTGTCAAAAATAGGTGTCTATACAGTTGAATGTGGTTACAAAATTCGTCACAAACAGGTTTCTATACAGGTGAATATGTTTACAAAATTTGTCAAGGATAGGTTTCTATAAAGTTGAATGTGGTTACAAAATTTGTCAAAGATAGTTTTCTATACAGTTGAATGTGGCTATGGACCTTAATGGAAATCGCCAAAGTAATAATGGCAAAATAAATTGGAAGATGCGATCGGAAATCAGCCATTCAATTACACCCGGCTTCAGATCCGTATCCATATAGATACAAGTATAACCATATGTACAGCCTAGGTGCATTTACACCACACTTTCGCTCTAGAGCATATGTGCATGTTGGAGTAGGTTTCATAGCATCTACCCTGTTTGGAGGGGTTAGTGGAGTTAACTTTGTTAAACCATGTACATTATTTGTACACTTTGCAATTGACTCATTTCTTTTGCACCTTGTACACATGCTGCTTTACCTAAAGTCACCCTCATTACAAAAGTAGGTCAGTGTGATCCATTTGACAAACTTAACTGACTTTAGGTAAATGTTGAGTGTGAAGATTTTAGTTAAGCTCTGTGTATCTTGGAATCAGCTTAATAGATGATTGCAATAATTTTTCTTAACACCCAAGTATTACAAGGAAAAGGTAATTTTCACGAGGGAAGTGGAAACATTGTATTGTCATTGTGTTATATCTACTATAAAAATAGATTTTCTTTTTTTATATAATTTTCAAGAAAAAAAGCCCATTTCCACAGCATTACTAGATCGAAAAACAAAATGTTCAGAAATTTTCAATCATTTTAGGACTGCAGCTTTTAACAAATTTTTCTTGAACATATAATATTTCAAATTGTGCATTTTCTCAAATTAGCGACTGTTTTCACGTTAGTAATTGTTAACACATTTCTTGCGCTGATTGATAAAGGGAACATTGTGTGGCTGGAGTACAATATAATAAAAAACACAGACAGGCCGTATCCTACAGATTTCAAAGCGTAACTTCTTTATACAAAAGGTTTTAATGATCGTGTGTATAGGCGTAAGGATTTTAATTATATTTATTTCTACATTCAAACCTAAAGTTTTATATGGCCTTGGCAAGCTTACAGTCTGGCTCGGTAATAAATTTCGATTTCACTTGATTTCAATTTGCAATCAACACTCATCAATGTCTGATTTCTCCAACATGATTATGATGAAAGCTGACCTTATCAGTTACACAGTTTTATTACTATATTTAATAAATAATTTTGCTTAAAAATGTTTATCGTTTGTTGTAGATACTAGCAGATATATGATGTTGTATAGATTTCACAACACTGAGATGCAACTAGTCATGTAACTACAGTCATTAACAATTGGCATGATTTCATATGGAAAGCTAATTATAAAAACGTTACGACATAAATCCTACCTTTTCTTGTTTTGAGTTTGTTTTTAGGACATTTCTTGATGGCGCCTTTTCATTGATTTCATAAATGTATACTAATTTTAGAGGGTCTACAGTCTTGACACATTTTAAGATCTATCATCCTGATGTAGGAAGAGATCGAGAGGGAGTAGGGAAAGGACAGAGAAGAAGAAGAAGAAGAAGAAGAAGAAGAAGAAGAATGAAATAGGCCTAAAATGGAAATACAGGATACAGGTTTGAGTAAAGTACGTAATGGCAGATATATATCCATAATAGGAACAGAAAGTAGTTCACCACTGTCTCCATTACATTTGCAACTATGATACATTTTTGTTTAGTTTCATAAATTTATTTAGACATTAAACAGATTCTATGTACCAAAATGTATTTATTCGAGTGTCCTCAAACTGTAAGGCATATTAATGGTATCCAAAACTCGTGATTTGGTTTTTCTGTTCTAATTGTATGCTTGGGATTCAATCGTTTTCTTTCAAATATCAAAGAGATGACAACCGAGTCGTATTAGACACAGAACTGACCCTTGTTGTTTAATGTGTTGTTATTTTGGTACCTTCAACTGAAAGCAAATATGCCTTATTATTATTCTGTAATGTCATGCAGATGCAATATTTACCAATAACATATTTTTCGAGGCAGATGCCAAACATTTTTTGTCGTTAAACATTCTTTCAGATTGCAACCATTGTATTGATGAGGATTGATAGGGATGTTCATTAACGTTTCTTTTTCCAACACTGTTCTTTAAATTTAAGTACTTTGTCATTAATTTACGAACTCCCTTGACAAATAAGGAAAGCAAAGACCACGGCGGCGTTTTGTCATAGGGAAACTGCAAACGAAAGCAAATAACGGACATTGATAAAGGTCAGCATTTTAACACTTGGTATGTAGGTTTTAATGGTTAGCAAAACGCTAACGTCAATATTTCATTGGGGATTTCTAACAATCCTACAAAACCTGGAGAGCGATTAGACAGCATTTTTGAACAAAACGGCGCGCAATTTTTAATTTCGGATTCAAATGACGTAGATATTTTATATATTAATTGCACCCTTGAGTATCTTTAAATGAATATTGTTATGATTGTTTTAGAACTAAGTAACTAGTGGTACACTAAACAAGTTAAACTGAAAGTAGACATAAATAACAAATACGAGGGAGCTAAATATAGCAGGTAATTATTTCGACTTGGTACACATACATTGTACATAGAACACAAATACTTCTGCTACAAAATTGCATCAACTTGAAAGACAGGCAGATTCATATGAACATGAAAGTCGAGTTTTACATAATTTTTGGCACAAGCAAATATCGAACCAACTATTTTACTTCATTAGTCATTCTTCAAAGATCATGGCTACTGACTGTCTCTGTCTCATTGAACCCATCGGTTAAACCAAAAACATGTGTGATATAAGAGTACGAGTTTTCAGTCATAATAAATACGTACGAGTGATATAAGAGTACGAGTTCTCAGCCATGATACATACGTACGAGTGATATAAGAGTGCGTGCTCTCAGTCCACATAAACTAAGCAGTAATTGATTTTGCTTTAATATCTTTATGAGAATTGTAATTTAGTTGAGATTTACAAGTCATTCCTTAACAGTTAGTCTAATGTTTGTTCCCCTTTTCCTCATGAACGTGCTTCCATTGTAGGTTCAGGTCAATCCGATTTTGGTCTAAACTGCAAAGATGCAAAACTCCGCTTTCAACCTTTTGTACAATCTTGTTCCAAGATGGCTTTCTATTCTGGAAGTGGAGCGTAATCAAAAACCGACTCTTAATTTCGGTTATCGATGTCATGTTGAGACCTATTTGCGGTCGATATGAAATGAAACCCATTAAATCAATGAAGCAGCGTTACCGTCTAGAATGTGTTGATAACATTTATTTTTTTTTTATTTTACTTGGAGGAACCTTAAAAGCATTTTCTAGTCCGCAGTACTTGGTCGGCTTGATTATGTGCCATACCCATGAGTCAAAGTTTTGAAACTTTCATATTTTCAGTTAGTAAATACTATCATTTATTTCTTTATAATATTTGTTCATAATAACGAGAATGCCGTCTATAACCTAGCATGTACTGAAAAATGCCTTCAAACTCAACAACAGCAACTTTCTAGGCGGTTGTGGTGAACTGTATTGCCTTTCAACATGCATTCAGATCGCACCTATTCCACTGGGGTTTGATCAGCGTGTTTCTGAACTGTTTTGTCCAAACTACATATTTTATATGTTCATTGGGTTTCTTCAATACATGTTCTTGTGAATTAGAACTAAGTAATTAGTAGGAATACTTGGGAGCTAAATATGGTTGATAACTTGATCACATGCACTGTATACAACATATATAGCACAACTCTAACCTACATGGGAAGACTCGTTTTTTATCGCGGATAAAATGTCACAAAATACATCGTTTAAATACATTGCTTATGAACCAGAGTGTAATTCCATGGTGCGTGTTTTTATAGTTCCACGGCTAAGTTTTAGAATCCACTCTCTCTCTCTCTCTCTCTCTCTCTCTCTCTCTCTCTCTCTCTCTCTCTCTCTCACCACAGCTACGCATTCACGAAATAACATCTAGTACGAGTGTGATAATCGTATTGTTCATTGCAATGCAAAACACATAATTAAGTATATACATAACTAGCAGTTACATAACTGGTCTATCACCAGCATTGTGAAAGTAAGAATGAGTTTGTGACATTTTCTAGACGAACAAATCTTGCATTGTACAAAGTCTATCACTTTTGCGAAATTTTTGCAGAATTTAGAACCTATACCGCGACAAAAATGAATGGCAAATATCAAAACACTTTGCGAATGTCCAATTTTTGTGCTTATTTATGCGCCGTCTCAGGGACTCGGAACATGTTGTATATATATTTCGGACCATAACTATATAAGATTAATACATGTGGTAAAAATGGCCCAGTTTTATCCATAGAGTATTATACAGTGAAAATGTTGCATGAGACACCATCGTAGATACGGAATAGGTATACCTGTACTTTGGAGGTGGTGTTACCATTTTATGCATATTACCTATAAGGTAAGACTCATTCCCATTACCTGTAAGGTATGACTCATCCCTATTACCTGTAAGGTATAGGCCATCCGTACTTATATTTGCTACGTTTTAATTTATTGTTGTCAACTACAGTGCAGATTTCATATCTATAGAATGCATCTAATTATTACCGTTTCATATCCTAAATGTAAAATTGTAACGTTAATTGGACAGTAAATTCTTCTCTTAAATAAAAATATAAATATACAACAATTTTTTCATAATCAGATATTAAATAATTTCTATAATTAGTTTAACATACCATTTTCTTGTGAATTCACGGTACCGCTCGATATGCACAAAAGGACTGTGATCCCGTGGTCAAGGAACAATACTTAAGCTTTCGATCTTGGCGTCTATGTTATTCATATAGAACTACTTAATGCGCTTAACCCTGTGTAGCACGGCCTGGTATGTGCAGCTATCCTTACTATTAAAACAACAACTCTCCTACTCAAGGTTCCCCCAACAGCCCCTGTCAAAGCCATTCCAACTGTATCGCAAAAAAAGAACAAACGCATCTTGATTGCCGTCTACACGAGCGTTTGTCCGTCACTATTGGTCTTGGGTTGTACGTGTTGGTGTTTATCTGTACTGCCTAGTGTTTGTCTGCAAGTGTCGGTGTTCGTCTGCAAGGTAGCCGTTGGTGTGAGGGTTCAAGTGTTTGTTGTGTTGTCCTTTCTCAACATCTATTAGTCTATCTTTTGGGGTTGTAAAACGTGTATTGTCCATTCTTTTTTTCTTCTCCACTTCTGTCTCTTTTCTGGACCAATATCGGTACTCTGTGCCCACAAATCAGAATTTGCACAATTTTGAGTCGCTATCGGTACAAAGTACTCATAATGCTTTCCCACCCATTTAACTACTACAGAGTCAATGCTTTTGAGTCTAAAGAGGAAGTAAATAAAGCAATAAAAACGCTTTAATAAGGTGATACATGTACTACTGTTTGATGCCAAATTCTTTTTCTCGGCAATTCGAAACTTTATTCAAGCAATAAATGAATGAAATTCCACCTTCCCTTATTTCAACATTTCTTTAAAAACTTAATCGTTCTAGTATTACCCAGCATGGTGGAAAATGGTTGAAAGTTTGTTTCAAGGGAAGATAAAATAGATTGCAGGTCACATGCTTTGTTAAATATTCTTTTACTCGAACCCCAATATAGTATGTAACCAAAAAATATTGAAGGAATATCTTTATCTTGACGACTTCATTTTCTAAGAAACATTTTAGAATGTAATATACTGCATAGTTTTTAGAGGCTGACCTCTTCTTACACCTCTTATGAAATTATACCATATTAAAATTTGCTTTAAACAAAAATTATTTCATATATGTCACTGATGGCTTCTAAGGTACAGCTGATAAGGGTATGTTATTATCAAACTTATGTTTTCCATTTATAACACGTACACACACACAGTTCCCATATCACTCCTAGGAAAATGCAACTTTCATTTTACATCTCTCTCGCACACACACATACACACGCACACACATATTTTGTTTTTTTTTTTCACCATAGACTTTAAAAATAGTGGATCGACATTTGTTTAATTGTTTTCAGTTAAGTTCATTCCTCAATCAGCCACGTTATATAACATGTGAAGAAGGCTGTGGTGTTATATGGACCTCATCTTCAGATATGATCCCTTAGGTCTCTTCCACCATGCTTAATGGGGATGACCTCTCATGACTTTGCATCCCACTAATTTCTTTCAGTGAATGTTTTGAATCTTCATAGTTTGCATTTTAATGGACTTATGTCTACCCTACTTTAATCTTAAATTATATGTCTTCTGGGAGGAATTTTAGGTAATTTTTTTCATTTTAATCTCTTTTTCTGTAACCGCTCCGGTGGCCTAGTGGTTAGAGCGTCCGCCTCGGATGCGGGAGGTCGTGGGTTCGATCCCCGGTCGAGTCATACCAAAGACTTACAAAATGGTACTAACAGCTGCCTCGCTTGGCGCTCAGCATTAAGAGGTTAGTGTTAGGACTGGTCGGCCTGGTGTCAGGATAATGTGACTGGGTGGGACATCATGCTACATGTCTGCGGCATGATGCCCCAGTGCTAGACATCACTATAAACTGCCACACTGCAGACATCGTAGCGATATGACTGAAAAATTGTTAAAGCTACGTTAAAAAATCATAATCACATCACATCACTCTTTTTCTGTAATAGTACATGTACATATAGATCGTCACCTTGACCTTTTACTAATTAATTACATAATATGACAAGGCTGGTAATATATTTCAGTATTAAATTGAAGAGAGATAAATGGTGATATTAAGAATATGACTCTTATTAAACATTTATTTTAATATTTTGTTTTGATTTTCTTAAATAAAGCTCAAATATTTCAATGTTGCCTGCAATGCACCATTGCTCTTTATGTGAACATGAAATTGCTGTATAATTTAATATTCACTAATATAATCTTTGACAAGCAGAACTATGCACATTGCTTACTTATGTATTGAACTACTATTCCTAGGTCTGTCAAGAAAATCAAAAGTAGATATAGGAAACACTTTACTAATGGTATGGAAAAATGGGAACCAGCCTGGAAATGGGTGAACATAAAATAGAGTATATATGGGTTTGGCTGGCCAGGATTGGTTAATAATGTAAGTTATGTTTTAGAAAAAAGAATCTTTTGAGAGTTTATCCTAGCTGTAATTAAAAAATAAACAGAGACATTGTTTTATTGATGAAATTTTAATCCTTTAACAATCTTGAGTTTGGAACACTCATTACTAGAATTAGCACATGACTCTTTGGTGCGGAATTGAAAGCATATGATTCAAACACATGCAGGTCCAGAAAATACAGCGGCTCTTATCCTTTCCTCTACATAGAAGCTGACGTCCAGGTTTCATCTATACTGATAAATATGTGTTTGATCATAAGCACTCAGAAATTTAAAATCATTAAATTTTTAATATCATGGTGTTTGCATAGGTTTACTATGGGAACTGAATGAGTACTGTAATTCCTATAGTTATCATTCAACGCATTAATATGAAAGACGGCAACTTCAAGGCACTTTTGATTGTGCCAGGTTTCGTCTCTGACCAGGTCTTCGAAATCCAGTAGATAGCATTCAACAGACTAATTTACTTACAAAGATCACCAAAATTGTCTACACAATTAATCTTAGCCAAAAGACAGCGCTGATGTGTATCTATAAGAATTAAGTTATCAGTACATGTAATTAGTCTTTAACAGTTAACTCTTTTGTATGGTGCAAGGGCTTCAGATTAGTCTATTACCAAGCCCTAACCTGTGTCGGCGCTGGTGTCAAGTGTTGTTTTAACCACGTGTGCCCTCTGGCAGTTTCCAGGCCTGTGTCTCGTAGATCAGACTACTACAGTACCTGTTCCAGCATGTGTCCGGAATTTAGCAACTAACATATATTTCCAAGTTTCAAATGAATTTCGGTTTCAGGGGGTACATTTAAGGGTAAAATTGAAATTGGGATAAACAATAATTACGTTGTTCAGAGTTGAGGGGATCCAGTGACTGGGGAGAAAATGATGATATTAATGAAGTAAACCTTCGGGACTGAAAACAAAATTCGGTCTTGAGGGAATCTTGTATCCTGAGGGTTCGAGTTTCAGGAGTCTCTCTCTCTCTCTCTCTCTCTCTCTCTCTCTCTCTCTCTCTCTCTATATATATATATATATATATATATATATATATATATATATATATATATATATATATATATCGTCGTTGGGTGTCCTATCAGCACCTTCGCGAGTGGCTAAAGAGTCCGACCCTAGAGTGACAATCTCTGTTGTACTTGCTGCAGGTGAACGTCGATGCTTGTTGGGGCTGTTGTTGTTTCGCCTTCCTCCTGGCTCTCTTTGCAGCGAGGTTTGTGTTTCTCGCTTCCTCGGCGTCAGGCGGAGCGGTCGTCAGCACAGTTCTCCCAGTCGTTGACGTTGATGTTGGCCATCTTCATGTCCTTCTTGCAGACATCTCTGTAACGCAGACGTGGCCGTCCAGCCAGTCGTGCGCCTTCTGCTAGCTCACGATATAGCAGGTCATTGGGAAAGTAGTGAAAGTACTATCTATATTATTTGCCACAATTGCACGGAGTGAGACAATGATATACGTGTGATTATAAATAGAAACTGATTTTCTCATACCTCCCCCCGCCCAAGATAATCGAGATTTTTGAAAACTTTAATTTCATTTGACGAAGAAAAAAAAGATATTTTACGAAGCTGCAATTATTAACATCACAGATATGAAGAGAGCGAGAAAAACATTGTGGTAGCCTTAAAAAAAAAAGGGCGGGGTAGATTGACGTTGTTAATGTGAAATTGGATTAATTTACCTGCTTTATATTTTATGGAACATACCCGATACTTACGTGCAGTATCACTTAGTTACAGCATCACATATGCTGTCTCTAAGAAAATGAGATCTAATTCAAAATCTACCGTTCAGAAAAAAAATCTGTTCCCTGTCATAGGTGTATTAAAACTATAATTTGTACACTTAACAGTGAAGGTTGACGATTTTGTCGTACATTTACTTGGTTTTACGTAAAACTACAATTATCAAAACTTTTATTGGTAATTTGAAATAAAGAATGCGATGTTGGTAACATAGTTCCGGTGGAAAAATGGCCTGTGTGGAGAGTTTATTTTACAAATTTACGTACTTGATCTCTGTGATAAAAAGTATGCACACCTTGTTTTACGAGACACGCTGTCAGACGAACGCAAGGAACGAACAGACACTCGGATATAAAAGTGAGATACAAAACACATGGAAGAGATTGCACTTACTCATTACAACTTTAAGTGTGCTTATCGAAATCAATAGGACAATACGAGACATATTCACCATTCTCAGTGTTGTCTTATCTCTCAGTTGATATAAGTAGTCATTATTCGGTCCTTATGTATACTGGTTTATGTATAGATGATACTACTTATTTTAATCGTATACCTATTAGCTTGGAATACTGCCTGCTGTATAAACATGTGTAAATATCATCACACTCCCATTACATTGTAACAGAGGGTAATTATTTTCAGTATGTAACTTCAGTATTCTTGGACTAAAATTGCCAAAAAATTTCCGTAGAATAGTAAAAGTAGTATCAATAGTTGCCACTAAAAAAATAGAAAAATGCAATTCCTCTAATGTTGCACGTGGTTTGATTTGTATAACTCTTGAACGACCTCATTTCTCCGAATGGACGACTCTTCTCAAAGGGCAGTGAGAATAGGTACATATTTTTGTTTCGTTTTTTAAATATCAAACCTTTTTGTAGTACATTCACAATGATCATAACTGGTGATAGATATTTTCATTAAATCCAGTAACGCCTAGTGTAATGTTGGATGACGTAGTATTATTAGGGCATCTTCTGTAACTTTATTGATACTGTAGCATGCACGTGTAACGTTTTTAACAGAAAGAATAAAGAAAGAAAATTCACTCATTGGCATATCTGCGAAGACGCCATCTTTGGTTAACCAATCGCTATGTCCAAAAATAGAATGGGAAATTCTGCCTACTGGTATAAGTAAATCAATACAGGTAGAAGTTCATTAACATATTGACAAAACATACGCCACAAAAACAGAATACACGGAGGAGCAAAATATCTACAAAAGCAAATCGATGTATTTTGCAAAACACATTTTTCTACGCTTACCCGTGTTGACGCGTCACCCCCAAATTTTGAACCTCTTGGCTAAGTCTCTGAGGGTAAGGTTGTGACCTGGTAGCTAATGTGCTCCCTGCCCTCGTATATGTTTAGTGTGGGAAAACAAATTACCGTCTATACTCTTTTTTAAGTTGTGTCCAACTGCAGATTCCACAGACTCATAATGCGCAGGCAGATTTGGTTCTATCGTGTTGGTTTTGTGTAATCAGTAGAACAAGCAACATCGAATATGATCGACTGGTCAGCAAGGTCAGAGTCTATGTTGTTCATACCTGGACTCGACTTTAAGCGTGTACATACGGTAGTACATGGTGAACCTCATTTTAACCTGTGGGAAATATTTCTACCGTTTTTCGTGAATTGTCATCTAAAACTATATAAGCTAGAATCACGGACGGACAGACAGGACAGATCACAATATTCAAAACGTTTTTACAAAGCGTGGGAATTGGAACGATATTTCCGATTACATAAGGAATTATTAACACAAAACAACAACAGCAGTAGCAATAATAATAATAATAATAATAATAATAATAATATCCACTCAACCTTAGTTACGGAAAAGGCGATAAGTTGATATCAAAATATAGGACATAATCAATCGCCCTCTTTCTGTAGGCATGACAGGAGGGCTTTCACTTTCATGTTAATTCCAGTCCAAGGTTTGATGCTGTCTGGCTAAGATGTTGTTTAATAGGCGGTCTGTATATTTCCTTGGTCATGACCAAGACAACACTTCGGACATTTGCGACGAAGGTTTTATCAAACGTTTTGCAAAGAAAGACACACATTATTGTTGTTGAAATATTCTGTGCAGAAACATCTTGTATTAAGTACTGGTTGATTGCATTTTATTAACTAGGACAAGAGGGACAGAGAGAAATACCTTTTAAGCCATAGAAATTAGACGTAATGAGGCAAACTATTAACAGTATCTTAAAAATGAATTTGTTCAACAGTTTCAACGATTATCGTCCAAGACAATCTCTTCTCAGTTAATGAGCAATCGCACAGAGAGACAAGCTGTATCAATCTTCAACACTTATACAGCATATTACAACCAAACCAATTATAAATAAACTACAACGGTAAACAGACTCTCCCTCGGCCTTACGTAAATCCCCTGCTATGTAGTATCCCAGGTCTTTTAATAGCTGCATTGTGCACTCTTATATTAGCATAACCTTGTAAATCTTTATAATGATTGTACAAAGCTCTATATATTATTACTAACATCATAATACTTATTATTGCAAACGATTATTGCATGCGGTTCAGAAATTTGGGAAATTAAAATTCAGAAAATACAGAAATAGTTCAAACTTCTTTTTGCAAAATAATTTTTAATGTTAAGACGTCAATATCATCTTCTGCAGCCCCTGGGGAACTTAGAATATCTCATTTAACTATAAATTGCTACCAAAAACAACGGATGAAGTACTGGCTGCGTAGTTCCCATATCTACTGTGATAAATACCCTCAAAGATGACATTTTGAAACTTGACAGAATTCCTGAAAATTGGCCTACGCATTTTCATCAGAGTAGCCATATAGTTGGTCAAATAGTTCACTCAGCTAGTAAATTTTGTTTGCTCTATCTCTCATGACAATTCTAAATAAACATTTTGACTTAGACATTGACTTTGAGATGACATAATTGGTACGGATGGACAAGGGACTATTGTATATTTAAAGACACTACTAAAGTCTCCACAATCTGAGTCTATGTTTAACTTCGTGAGAGTCTGGAAAATCTCCATTCGTAATAACAAATATATCTAAATTTAGTTATGACAAAAGGACATAAGTATTTGGTAATAACGTGCATGATGTACCTATATCACCTGCACAACCATTTGTATTGTACTAGTATGTAAAACCTAGCTATGCATGGAGTTTCGACAGCCTAAAACAAATAAAAACGCAATCAATTTAAGTGATTTAGACGAACAATCAGGGAATGTATAGTTGGTACTGGTGTTGCCAGACAAACAGTTCGTGTACAATTTAAGGCTTATGTGGTCTTGCATTCTTAGTCACTGGCCACATAACATAATTCCAAACGAGCACAGAAGAAACTAATCATTGTAATTAATTCTAAATGACAGAAGTTAATTTGATGGTTTTGTATATGTATTTATTGCAAAAGTTCTAAGCGTGTGTACTCCAAACTAGAGCTCTTTTATAGAATCATATTCTAAGTTTGATGTTAACTGTGCCAAGTAATTAGAACCAGCAAAATATATTTTCTGTCAGTAATAAATGCAACATAATATCTTTCTCGTAAAAGAAGATTGTATAGCTATATTGGGAAGATTTAAGATGTGATGATTTGTTTTTGGCACAGACGAAAGACTCAATTTTGTAAACGTAATCTTAATACGAGAATCGTTGACGATGAAATCCATTTTTATTATCTTGTCCATGTGATAATGAAATAAGAATCGGATATAATGCAGAAACCCTTTTGCGCCAGAACATCTGTAATTTGACCTTTTAGAAGCTATGATAACAATGTTATTACGAATATACGGACCTATTTGACTTTATTAAGACAAAGGAGGTTACTGAAATATGCACATGCAAACCTTTATCTTAGATATGATCTAAATGTTTGATAGACGCCACTGTAACAATATAACCGAGTTGGGATTTCGGACTTAGAACACTGTTGATGGTAATACAAATATAATGTTTATTGATGTATAAATAAGAAAATAAATATGATTGATACGTGCGTGTATGGGTCCAAATATTGGACAAATTAACATAATACGCACGAAACCTAAAAATGCAACAAAGATAAATACAAATGAATGACTTTACATAGGGACAATGGTGAACAAATCACAGCAATTTCACACGATGAAAATAATGAGTGTTTTACTCAATAGTAAATAATGAAGTATTCACTCAACTAGTGAAAAATGAGATATTGTTTTACTCAAATAGTAAAATGTGGTGAATTGATTGGAGAGATATTATACAAAAATATCTTATACACTCCCAAAACAATGGGTATAATAAAACCCCAAAAATTAGCCCACGGCTAAAAGATTACATACATGGAGTAACACAAAAACACTCCGTCAAAATTACACTTGGCTACCAGTCACACTGGTCAATCAAGTAAGTATCATTACAGGTAGTCACCGATCACCTTTCAATTCCTTCTGTGGTTAGCTCTGTAGCTGGTACCACGTCGACCACGATCCCTCTGATCACTCTGATCAGTCTGGTCAGCTCTACACCCTGGTCACTCTAGTCACACTAATCAGCTCTACAGCTGCTATGTTCACTCTAGTCACCCTGGTCACCCTAATCACCCTAGTCATTCTAGTCAGCTCTACAGCTGCGATGTTCACTCTGGTCACTCTGGTCACTCTGGTCACCCTGGTCAGCTCTACAGCTGAAGATATGCAAGTCCCTAAGTAGACTGCTTACTGACAAAACGTTCCGTAATGTGAATATATCACTTTAGGGTGAGGCATTTATATATAGACGATGTAGCCTATATCGTCTGTGAAATTCGGTTTTTCCTATCGAAAGCACTTCGCACGTGCGGCATAGGATGAACCGAACTCACTGTTTGGAAATAATGTACAATATACAAAAATCACCCTCGGGTATCGTTGTACACAAGAAAACGAAACCCGAGTACATGTATTAAATAAATAGAGAGATTTATACAAATCCATGACAGCCACAATGAAAATTGTAGTGTATGCCCTTATCATGACGCAGCATTCTCCGTTATATATGGATTATTGTTTAAAATTTTTGCAATGTGGGACGTGGGCTTTACGATCTTTGTGAAATAAGTGACTAAATTAGTAACATAGTCGTAGTCGTTGTACTTATGTTATGTCACAAGATACCTATATGGTGTTATAACGGGGGAGAATCTAAACTAGCCAATAAAATACAACAAAGGATGGTTGACTTTAGAATTACTGAACTGAACACACATCAAGCCGGCTTACTGATTGGCGATCATTGCCATAGAAGCATAAGAAGATCAAATTTATTGTTTTTTATGTATTTACAGGAAACATCCCAACATCGATTAGCTTGGGAACCAGTTAGAGAGCACGGGTCCGATGATCATCAATAGATAATGGCTAGAAGAAGATCTGAAATCATCAAATAAAACCACTGTTGCATTTGTTTTCATTGCAATAATAAGGGAGGAAAATATAGATTCAGGTATGCGTAACGAATTTTAGAAGGGTATGATTACTCCATCATTCGGAATTCAAATCCCGATGCAAAAGGCCCACGGCAGCGGAGGCTATTAATAATATTGTTTTCATTTGCTTAAATAACAAACGAATATATCAAATATCAATTATAGTGTTGATCGTGTATTCCTTTCTTTAAAGATGTGGCTCATAAAGTACGGTTTATTGGATTCTTATCGAATGATACGTAGGCATAGAGCTAGATACCGAGAGAGTTTCTCAGATATAGATCGCTACAGAGACGAGAGGCATTCTGACAGCAAAAGTCAGGCACCAACGGAAGGCACAGTGTCCAGTAGGTGAGGGCGCTGTATTGGTAACATACAATTGAAGGAAATCAAGACAAGAGAGGAATGTGTTAGGACTACAGCTTCCCTTACGGAATTCTCATATGAAAACACAATTTGTATTAAAAGTAAGGCACACTCCTGCACGTTCCTTCCATACTTAATTATTTTATTCATCGTTAATTATTATTTGCAATAAATTGTATTTTATACATAGTGTCAAATATACAAGCAAGAGCACGTGACTATGTAGATTTCTAAATAATTTGAAAATCAGTCTTATACTTAAGAAATAAATCCATTCATTACAGATGCACACAACACTAAAGCAGACATTACATAATTTCTTGCTACTTTGGGCTCATCTAAGCCGACGCCGTTGTGAAATTTCCTACCCAGAAATGGTTGAATAAATTCCTCATCTGATATATTGTGAAGGAACACACCAAACGAATGTCAAAATTGTTTATAATATGTATTCCTCCTGTTTTTGTTTGTAGTACAGTGCTAGGACGGCAACTAAATGCATGGATTATAACATCTGTATAAGAATAATCGCAATGTTTACAAACTTATGTTGTATTATTTGGAACCGTTATGAGAACGTTTGCAAGGGATGGAATTAATTGAAACTCTTGTTTTCCTCAGAGTGTGCCATACAAATGAGAGTTTTATGGAAGTATGAGCATTTCCATATCTTTTATAAGACATGTCAGTATGGTTCACGTTTTGCTCATTTTCATATTTTAGCATGTTTTATTATTTGTTTCCTTTGTGTTTTCCTGGAAATATTTTGTCTCTAACAAACATTTTAATGCATTCATAAATATTATATTTTTGCAGACTGCTACATATATCAGGAATAAAGCCTGTTTTGCAACATATTTTCCTAAACATTCTGAACAAAAATATTCTTTTAGATGTTACATTTTTGGAAGATGGTATACTGTATCAAGAAAGTTCAGTTTCCTCTTATCAATTGCCGATACAGTTTACTTTATCCCAAGTGAACTTTCATTCATTCCTGACCGTGTGGTGTGAGGAAAACCTTGCAGAAGTTTGATATAGTGATGCTAAAATACATTGAGGCTTCTTAAATCTTGGAGTCTGATATTCGACCAAACTAGACAACCATAAAAAGCTGATGGTATCACCGTCTGTTTATACAAACTCACATAGCTAAGAAGATTCGATCTAGCTTCATTGGTGGCAAACCAACAAGATAATAAAATGATTTTCTACTTTTGCTACAGGCCATGTATAACTATGACAAACAGTTCATATTGGAACGTACAGGAATTCCAACCTTTCTGAGTTACATTCAGGATAAGATGACTGCCTATTTCCAGTGAATCATTTCTTACGTTGTTTTCTTTAATTTGATTAAAAACTAATACACAGCATTCACTAATGTTGACGAATAAGTTCCATGTCATAAAGTATCATTAACGGTGTCAAGCATCTTTTGCAAATAAAGTGGTGTGTTTGTGAGCAGAGTTAAATCATAGGCTAGTGCTTCATTTCAAGATCAAGTGGACCCACAATGCAGCCCTAATTCTGACTCGTGTAATTTCTAAAACAATGGTCATTGATATAAAAAAGATATAAATGTAAATAATACACATCCATGACGAATGCTCCTTTCTGTTGGAAAAGGTTAGGATTTTGATTCGTTCATCAGGACAATGTCTTGAATATCTGAGTACGATTCATATGTTTTGTGTAAACTCTTTCTATGAATGCCTACTTTTCTAAGTTTTAAGAAAAGACCGCCATGATTCAGTGTATCAAAATTCTTATGAATATCTAAGATAGCAGCAAACACTCTTGTTTCCAGTTCTAAGTGGAATAAACAGCTTTGGGTAAATTGAAAGATGTTGTTATGCTACTCAGTTTCTTTCGAAATCCCTGTTAATCGGCAGTAGTAAAGTTATGTATGTTGATTTTGAACCATCTAGATAATCTATTAATAAGCACTTTTCAAATAGTTTGTATACAACAGAAAACAGGGAAATAGCTCTCTAGTTGCCAATGTCAGTTTTTAGATTTCCTTCCACCTTTGAAGATAAGCACAATTGATCTAACTTTCCCACTGCAAGGTATGTAACACTTGTCTATTACCACGTTAAAACGCATTCTGATTAATTATGAGTGTTTGTTTTCCCACGTTAATGTCAATGTTCATTTTGAATAGCATCAATGCCCAGGGTTTTTTTTCTAATACTCGGTCGTTTTATGACAGAGGCTATTTCTTGATAACTGCATTTTGTCATCAATACAAAACTGGTCAGTGTATTCCTAATTAATAAGTACGTAGACTTGAGTGTACAACTTAGAAAATACGTAGCAAACTGCCGAACTATCTCATCCGAAGCTTATGCTAATTCAGCGTGATATTTTAATTCAAAAACATTTGGAATATTTACTCTTTTTACGGTGTCTCCTTTACAACGTCCAATATCCAATTTGGATGCTTCGGGTAAGTCTGTAAGCCTGAATGGCATGTTCTTGAACGTTTATACCTTTCCTTTTTGCAGTTTTGTATTACCGGTAAGATTCATGTGCGAGGCCTCGCCGCCTTCAGTTTCCTATCCATCCTTTATCGTAAGCTTTCTTAACTTCTAGGCAACCAATAAACTTGTGGGAAATTTAAACGTTTGCGAAAGTAAGGCCTTGAAAGCTACATATCTCATTAGAGAAATTAATTTATTACGACATGTATTTGTTGGGGCGATTGAGGGGATCGATTTTCAATCTGAGTATTATAATCTGCAAAAGCTTTCCAGACAACGGCCCAATCAAGCATTCCTCTGATAAGAATTATATAGTCAAGTGTTGTTCTCCATGGCTCTAACCGTCTAAAGTATAACCTAGTCCTTTATTTAAACATGCCTTGTTAAATGACTTCAAGTCATTGTTGTCAACAAAAGCGTGAACATGTTATATGTATACCCGTACCTGGCATTAACACTCTCTATGATTATTACTTCACCGTAGCATGAATAAAGCTGATAGAGGGTTCAATTAAATCATTACATTCTTAATACAAATTATGATTTTCGTCAGAGGGTAGAAAATATACAGACTGTGGGCTCTTGGACTGATTTTAATTCAATGGTAACAAGTGGGTCATTACTGCAAGGGACATTTTCACTGAGTAGGCTAAGTTGTTTCTAATCATAATTGATATTGCAGCTCATCGACCTTTCGAGATTGATACAGGTTTCAGTTTTATAAATTGTTGTGCAACACATGTAAACACTATGCAGTGTATCTATAAATCGGCTTGTTTTAGCAATATGTTTTCTTATATCACATTGATATCATATACTAATAGATCAGTTACATTACTGAATCATAACGCTGACAATTTAATTCCTCTGAAGTTCCAAGTAAAACCGTGGAGACTGTTGTCTTGAATCTGTAAGCAAGCAAACGCATACACCAGTAATATTATACTGGTCATCAGTGACATCTGAGCTAACATATTTACATACAATAAATGAAAGATGCGCAATAGTTAAAGTGGATTACCGTTCTCTGTGATTTCTTCGTGAGTCAAAAGCCTCAAAAGAAATCTTATACATGCATGAATCCCCGAAATAAGAGAAGCATATTCTTTGCGTGAAAAACTTTTAAGTTTTAACAAATAAATTTCCCAATGAGAATTTTTGGCAGTTTGGTCCTTTTTTTAAACGGCTAGCTAAGGAAACACGCACTGGCCATGAAACCAGCCAAAATGCAATTTAAAAACTATATATATTTATATATGTATGCATATGTGTATTCATGTGGATTAGGGATTAACTTGACAATATAATTATTGATGATTAAAGTTCTTAACTGATTTTCAGTCATTCTTTTTCTTACGGAAATTTTATTTTCTACTTGGAGTAAACTACATTTGTGATTTCACTCTGGGAAACTTTAGTCTCAGAAATGAATCAGAAACTTAGACATCTACAGTATACGATATTCAGGACAAATACATAACATACACTAATGGACCTTAATGGAAATCGCCAAAGTAATAATGGCAAGATAAACTGGAAGACTGCGTGGTGCGATTGAAGTCAGATATTCAATTACACCCGGTTTAAGCATCCCTATCAATACATATACAAGTATAACTATATGTACAGCCTCGCTGCATTTACACCACACTTTCGCTTATTGCCTATGTACATGTTGGAGTGGGTTTCATAGCATCTACCCTGTTTGGAGGGGTTAGTGGAGTTAACTTTGTAAACCCATGTACATTATTTGTACACTTTGCATTTGCCTCATTTCTTTTGCATCTTGTACACATGTGCTTTACCTAAAGTCACCCTCATTACAAAGGTAGCTCAGTGTGACCCATATGACAAACTTCACTGACTTTAGGTAAATGCATACTATTTTTAGAGGGTATACAGTCTTGACACATTTTAAGATCTATTCATCCTGATGTAGGAAGAGATCGAGAGGGAGTAAGGGAAAGGACAGAGAAGAAGAAGAAGAAGAATGAAATAGGCCTAAAATGGAAATACAGGTTATAGTAAAATACGTAATGGCAGATATATATATATATATATATATATATATATATATATATA